>PITA01012970.1:37793-59608 GCA_004023965.1 Spilogale gracilis
GGGGGGGGGGGGGGGGGGGGAGAGCAATGGAATCAAGAATTGAACAGGCAATAAAAACTTTAGGACACACGAACCCTCTCTGTGTCCAGAGGAACTATGGTACTAACATTGTGGGGAGAATCTACACTGCCTTTTTTCTTTTTTCTCTCTCCGTCTATTTATCACTTGATCTCAACAATAGTCACAAATATCACAAGTATGCAACAGAGTAGGAAAAATAAAGCCCTGGTTTTCTAGCCAGAGGGCAGGGAAGTGGGGATCCCATGAAGTAAAAACATCATAGAAAGGAAAAATAATACACTACATCAAGTGGAGTTACTCTAGAAATGTAAGGATAGTTTATGTTCAAACATTAATTAAAGATTTTAGAGAACAAAAAGCAGATGATATTAACTGATAAAAAATTAATCTCAAGCCTATTCATTATTAAAACTCTCAGTCAACTTGGAATAACAATGAATGTCTCTCAATGGTTAAAGATAAACTACACACACACACACACACACACACACACACACGCACACACACACAAAGGAAACCAGGCTTAATGGAGAAAGACTGGATGTATTTCCCATAAGATCAGAAACAAGTCAAGGATGCAGGCTGTAGCCACCCTTAGTCAATGCTGGACTGGAATATTCAAGACTTTGCAAAAAGGCAGGAAAAAGTAAACAAAAGTAAGTCATTGCAAAGAAAGAATGAACTTGTCTCTATTTCCAGTGATTATCAATGTAAAATATCCAAAGGGAATTTTACACACACAACCACACACACATACTCCTTTCCTAGAACTAATAAGTGAGCTTAACAAGTCATAGGATACAAGGTCAGCATAGAAAACTCCGCCATATTCCTATTTTCCAGCAGTGAACAATTAGACATTTTAGAAAAAAATATAATTTACGATGACTTTAAGAAAGTATATAGATATGTATCTTTTAAAAACAGGATCTGTAGGGGTACCTGGGTGGCTCAGTCTATTAAGCGGCTGCCTCTAGCTCAGGCCATAATCCCAGGGTCCTGGGAACGAGTCCTGCATCAGGCTCCCTGCTAAGCCTCTGCCTCTACTCCCTCTGCTTGTGCTTGCTCTCTCTGTCAAATAAATAAAATCTTAAAAAAATAAAAATAAATAAAAGTAGGATCTGTATTCTGAAAATTATAAAATGTTAAAGAATTCAAAAATACATAAATAATGTAATAGATTGGAAAACACAATATAGTTCAGATGTTAACTCTCCTCAAATTGATCTATAGTCCTGTGAAAATCTTAATACTGTTTTTTATAGGTAAAGATAAGCAGACCTTAAAATTTATATAAAATGTCAGTTTATAGACTAACAAAACCATTTTAGAGGGAAAATAATAAATTTGGAGAAGAAGGTAGGAGTCAACAGATAAGCATATTATACTCTCAACATCATCAGACGTTCAAGAAATGCAGATCAAAGCTACAGTGGATTTCACTTCAAAGCTGTAAGAATGGCCAAAACAAGCAAACAAGCAAACAACAATAACAAAAAAATATGAAAATCCCAAATGTTGACAAGGATGTGAAGCAATAGAAACTCATGTGCACTATCAAAGTACAAAGTGGTATAGACACTCTTAAAAATAGTTTGGTAGGTTCTTATGAAGTTAAGCATATCTTTAACATGTGATCCAAAAATTCTTCTTCTAGATATTCATTACATAGAAATTGAAATATATGTTCACTAGTATATGCACACAAATGTTTATAGAATCTCTATTTATAATTGCCAAAACATTTAAAGAATCCAAATAACTTTTCTTGGGTGAATGGATAAAAATTGTGGTACATCTATATAATTAAATACTCTTAGTAATAAAAAGGGAAGAAACTACTGATACGCACCATAATACAGATATGTGTCAAAACATTATGCCAAGAGCTAGGAGCAAGATAGTGGAGGAGTAGGAGACCTAGATGTCATTGGGTCCCAGGAGTTCAGCTAGATGGTTATCAAACCAGTTGGAACACCTACAGATTCAGCAGGAGATCAAAGAGAAGAGCAGCAATTCTAGAAAAACAAAAGTGACCACTTTCTGGAAGGTAGGACAAGCATAGAAGTAAATACAAGGTGATATTTGGGAAGACAGACCACAGGGGGAAGAGGCCGGCTCCCGGCCAGCAGTAGCGCAGCTGAACACAAAATCAGAACCTTTAGAAGTCTAGTCCACTGAGGGACGTCGCCCCAGAAGCTCAGCAGGGAGTGGAACCCTGGTGCACCCAGTGTGGTCTCAGGACCAGCAGAGTCACAGAGAGACCCAGGGTGCCTGAGCATGGCAGAGCTCCCAGGTATTGGAGCGGGAAGGCTGGCTGCAGGGACAGAGCTGAGGAGGGGGCTCTCAATTCGCGCTTACCTTAAACGGTGATCCGAAGCTCAGTCAGGCTACTGCTCGCCTAGCAGGGACCCTAGAAGTGGCAGATCTGGGGAGACTCCTTCCTTCCTCCACCGGGAGGAGCAAAATAAGAGTGTGCTGCAGGAATCTGCTGTGTTTGGAAACTTCAAACGGGCTGAGTGCCAGAGACAGAAACACTTGGTCACAGGCTGGGTGAGCACAGAGTGCGGCCGGAGACCAGGGAGACGGGCATGATTGCTTTTCTCTGAGGGCGCACTGAGGAATGGGGCCGAGCTCTCGGTTCCTCCAGTCCTGGAGACTGGGGGGCTGCCATCTTCATTCCCGACCTTCAAAGCTATACGGAAAGCGTTCAGAGAACAAAAGCTGCAGAGAGCAAACCCGAGCACATTGCTTAGCTGGTTCCTGGCAAAGGCAGAACAGTTCTGCCTCAGGCAAAGAGATTTGAGAGTCAATACAACAGGCCCTTTCTCCAGAAGATCAGCGAGCACATTCAGCCAAGACCAAGTTCACCTATCAACGAGAACTGTGGAACTTCAGAGTTAGGGAAATGCACCACACAGAATTCATGCTTTTTTCCCATGATTCTTTAGACTTTCAAACTTAAATTTTTTTAGTTTTATTTTTTCTTATTCTATTTTCTAATTTTTTCTCTTTTCTATTTTAATGTTTCTTCAACTATTTTATCTTATCAATATATTTTTTAATAAAGATCTTTAAATTACCATTGTTTTAATCATATTCTATCCCTTCATTGTATTTAAGCTTATTTTTTCTATACATATGTTTTACTTTAAAACTTTGGGATACAGTTTCTTTTAATAGATAAAAATATACTCTAAATCTAGCACATGGCTTTGTTCTAGGCTCTAGCCTCGTGACATTCTTTCCTTTTTTCTCCTTTCCTTTTTCCTTTTTCAACCAACTTATCAATTCCTTTTTTAAAATATTTTTAAATTTTCATCTTTACAGTCATATTCCATCCCTTCATCATGTATACCCTTATTTTTGTTCATATATAAGTTTTTCTTTCTTTAAAACTTTGGGAGGCAGTTTCTTCTAACAAACCAAAATACACCCAAAATCAAGTGTGTGGTTCTGTTCTATTCACCAGTCTAATCATATAGAGAGAGAGACATATAGAGATGGAGATTTTTCTTTCCTTTCTTCTCTCTCCAGTTTTGGGTCTCTTCTGATTTGGTTAGTATATATTTTTCTGGGATCATTACTACTCTTTAGTATTTTGTTCTCTCATTCATCCATTTTTATCTGGATAAAATGACAAGGAAGAAAAACTCACCTCAAAAAAAAAAAAAAGAACAAGAGGCAGTGGACCTAATCAATAGGGACCTAATAAATAGGGACGTTAGTAATATGTCAGAACTAGAGTTCAGAATGGCAATTATCAAGGTGCTAGCTGGGATTAAAAAAATCATGGAAGATGTTAGAGAATCGATTTCTGGAGAAACAAAAGAACTAAAATCTAACCAAGTTGAAATTTTTAAAAAAGTTATTAATGAGGTGTAACCAAAAATGGAGGCTCTTACTGCTAGGATAAATGAAGCAGAAGAGAGAATTAATGATATAGAAGACCAAGTGATGGAAAATAAAGAAGCTGAGAAAAAGAGAGACAAACAACTACTGGACCACAAGGGGAGAATTCAAGAGATACGTGATACCATAAGATGAAACAGTATTAGAATAATTGGGATTCCAGAAGAAGAAGAAAGAAAGAGAGAGGCAGAAGGTATATTGGAGCAAATTATAGCAGAGAATTTCCCTAATTTGTCAAAGGGAACAAGCATCAAAATCCAGTAGGCACAGAGAACCCCCCTCAAAATCAATAAAAATAGGTCCCTACCTCATCATCTAATAGTAAAACTTACAAGTCTCAGTCACAAAGAGAATATCCTTAAAGCAGCTCAGAGAAGAGGTCTATATTAACATACAATGGCAGAAATATTAGACTGGCAGCAGACCTATCTACAGAAACCTGGCAGCTAGAAAGGACTGGCATGGAACACACATTCTTCTCTAGTGAATATGGAACATTCTACAGAATAGATCACATCCTGGGTCACAAATCAGATCTCAAATGGTACCAAAAGATTGAGATCATTCTCTGCATATTTTCAGACCACGGTCCTTTGAAACTAGAGCTTAACCACAAGAGGAAAGTAAGAAAGAACTCAAATACATGGAGACTAAAGAGTATCCAACTAAAGAATGAATGGGTCAACCAAGAAATTAAAGAAGAATTTTTAAAATTCATGGAAACAAATGAAAATTAAAACACAATATTCAAATCTTTGGGACATAGCAAAGGTGGTTCTGAGAGGAAAGTATAGTAATACAAGCCTTTCTCAAGAAACAAGAAAGGTCTCAAGTACACAACCTAACCCTACACCTAAAGGAGCTGGAGAAAGAATTGCAAAGAAGACTAAACCCAGCAGGAGAAGGGAAATAATAAAGACCAGAGCAGAAATCAATGAAATAGAAACCAAAAGAACAATAGAACAGACCAACAAAACTAGGAGCTGGTTCTTTGAAAGAATTGATATACCCCTGGCCAGACTTATCAAAAGATAAGAGAAAGGACAAAAATTAATAAAATCGTGAATGAAAGAGGAGAGATCACAACCAACACCAAAGAAATACAAACAATTATAAGCAACTATACACCAGCAAATTTGACAATCTGGAAGAAATGGATGCATTCCTAGAGACTACAAACTACCAAAACAGAACCAGGAAGAAATAGAAAATATGAACAGACCCATAACCAGTTGAAGCAGTCATCAAAAATCTCCCAAGAAACAAGAGTCCAGGGCTAGACAGCTTCCCAGGGGAATTCTACCAAACATTTAAAAAAGAATTAATAACTATGCTCCTGAAACTGTTCCAAAAAATAAAAATAGAAGGAAAAGTTCCAAACTCATTTTATGAGGCCAGCATTACCTCGATCCCCAAAATAGAAAAAGACCCCACCAAAAAGGAGAATTACAGACCAATATCCCTGATGAACATTTCTCAGCAAAATACTAGCCAATAGGATCCAACAATACATTAAAAGGATTATTCATCATGACCAAGTGGGATTTACTCCTACAAGGTTGGTTCACCATCCACAAATCAATCAAAGTGATACAGTACATTAATCAAAGAAAGAACATGAACCATATAATCCTCTCAATAGATGCTGAAAAAGCATTTGACAAAATATAGCATCTTAATAGCATTCTTGATCAAAACTCTTCATAGTGTAGGGATAGGGCTTATATACCTCAATATCATAAAAACCATCTATGAAAAACCCACAGTGGATATTGTTCTCAATGAGGAAAAATTGAGAGCTTTTCCCCTAAGGTCAGGAACATGGAAGGGCTGTCCACTATCACCACTGCTATTCAACATAGTACTAGAAGTCCTAGCCTCAGGAATCAGACAACAAAAAGAAATAAAAGACATCTGAATCAGCAAAGAAGTCAAACTCTCACTTTTTGCAGATGATATGACACTTTATGTAGAAAACCCAAAAGTTTACTCCAAAACTGTTGGAATTCAATAGTTAGGATATAAAATCAATGCACAGAAATAAGTTGCATTTCTACACACCAACAGCAAGACAGAAGAAAGAGAAATTAAGGAGTCAATCTCATTTACAATTTTACCCCAAATCATAAGATACATGGGACAAACCTAAGAAAAGAGGCAAAGATTCTATACTCAGAAAACTATAAAGTACTCAAGAAACAAACTGAGGAAGACACAAAGAAATGGAAAAAGGTTCCACACTCATAGATAGGAAGAAAAAATATTGTGAAAACCTCTGTGCTACCTAAAGCAATCTATACAATTAATGCAATCCCTATCAAAATACCATCAATTTTTTTCAAAGAAATGGAAAAAATAATCCTAAAATTTAAATGGAACCAGAAAAGACCCCAAATTGCCAGAAGAATGTTGAAAAAGAAAACCAAAGTTGGCAGCATCACCATTCAGACTTCAAGTTCTATTATGAAGCGGTAATCATCAAGACAATATGGTACTGGCACAAAAACAGACTCATAGATCAGTGGAACAGAACAGAGAGCCCAGAAATGGACTCTCAACTCTATGGTCAACTAATCTTCAGCAAAGCAGGAAAGAATGTCCAATGGAAAAAAGACAATCTTCAACAAATGATGTTGAGAAAATTGGACAGCCACATGCAGAAGAATGAAACTGGATCATTTCCTTACACCACACACAAAAATATACTCAAAATGGATGAAAGGCCTCAATGTGAGACAGGAATCCATCAAAAGCTTTGAGGAGAACACAGGCATCAACCTCTTCAACCTCAGCCACAGCAACTTCTTAGAAACATTGCCAAAGTCAAGGGAAGCAAGGGAAAAAATGACCTATTGGGATTTCATCAAGATCAAAAGCTTTTGTACAGCAAAAGAGACAGTGAACAAAACCAAAAGACAACTGACAGAATGGGAGAAGATATCTGCAAATGACATAGCAGATAAAGGGCTAGTATCTAAAATCTGTACAGAACTTACCAAACCTAACACCCAAAAAACAAATAATCCAATCAGGAAATGGGCAGAAGACATGAACAGACATTTCTGCCAAGAAGACATCCAAATGGCCAACAGACACATGAAAAAGTGCTCAACATCCCTCAGCATCAGGGAAATACAAATCAAAACCACAGTGAGATACCACCTCACACTAGTCAGAATGGCTAAAATTAACAAGTCAGGAAACTACAGATGTTGGTGAGGATGCAGGGAAAGCGGAACCCTCCTACGCTGTTGGTGGAAATGTCAGCTTGTGCAGCCACTCTGGAAAACAGTATGGAGATTCCTCAGAAAGTTGAAAATAGAGCTACCCTATGACCCAGAACTCCCACTACTGGGTATTTACCCTAAAGATACAAATGTAGTGATCCAAAGAGGCACATGCACCTGAATGCTTATAGCAGCAATGTCCACAATAGCCAAACTATGGAAAGAACCTAGCTGTCTATCAACAGATGAATGGATAAAGAATATGTGGGGTGTGTGTGTGTGTGTGTACACACTCACACGTACATACAATGGAATACTATGCAGCCATCAAAAAATAAAATCTTGCCATTTGCAATAACATGGATGGAACTGGAGCGTATTATGCTGAGAAAAATAAGTCAATAAGAGAAAGACAATTATCGTATGATCTCTCTTATATGAGGAATTTGAGAGTCAGGGTGGGGAGTCGTGGAGGGTAGGGAGGGAAAAAATGAAACAAAATGGGACCAGAGAGGGAGACAAACCATACCACAAGAAACTCTTAATCTCAGGAAACAAATTGAGGGTTTCTGGAAGTTGTGGGGAAGGATAGGGTGGCTGGGTCAAGGAAAAAATAAAGATTAATAAAAAAAATTATGTCAAATGAAAGTAGACAGTCTCAAAGGATTCATTAATATGAAATCATGAAAAAAATTATAACGATAAGGAACAAATCCATGGTTGACTAGTAAGTCTTGGAGGAGGTCTGATTACAAATGAGCAATCCAAGAGGTTTTTTTAATGCATCCTAATTGTAGTAGTGATTACATGGATTTATACATGTGTTAATGTGCATAAAATCTTAGAAGAAAATAAGGTTAATTTCACTTAAATAAATTTAAAGCCAGTAATAAAATCTTTCATTATAATTTTTAGTTGCCTTCCTTGTTTTTCTGTTAGAATATTTCATAATTTCAAACAATACCAATTCCAAAATCCAAAGAAAAGAATGAAAACTATATGACTCATTCTACAATGCTGTAGGCAGTTCATGATATATCTTCCATAAGTGAAATCTTTTCTATCTTCTTATGGGTCAAAATTTCTATTATACCAATAAAGAATTATAAAAACAAATTTTCTCATTCTCTAGTAAAGTATGAATGTATCAATATATCCATACAAATGTTATTCATCATTGACAAGTATGTTCAATGTCTCTATAACATTATCCTTTCTAATTTTTTTTAAAGAGGGAAAGTGGGAAGGCATACACTAAGACATCGAGTTAAGGAAAGTCCCTATCCAGAAATACCTTTTTCACACAATTATGTTTATAAAAATTGAGTCAAATTTATAGTAAGAAAGATGTGAGTTTCTTTCACTTAATTTGATCCCCATGAAAACCATATAAGACCAGAGATATAATATATACTATATTTTTATAATTCATTTTTGTATAATTTTTTAAGAGAACCGTGTTTGAATATCAAATAAGTAATCATCAATATTCTTTGAGTTTTGAGGAAATCAATACTTAAATTTGCAACTTCCGCATATTACTATAGTGGTCTTCTTGATATATTAGTTGGCTAGTCCTCAGTTATTCTTTTAAACACTATTCCAGGTGTCGCTGTAAAATTTTTTGTAGATGGGACTAAAGTCCATCATCAGTTAACTTTAAGTAATGGAGATTATTTTAGCTATTCTAAATGGGCCTGATGCAATTAGTTGAAAGAGATTATAAGCAGAGCCAAAGCTCCCATAAGAAGAAATTCTGTATTACCCTTTATGCACCATAAGTAAGTGAAACCATGTGATACTTGACTTTCTCTACTTGGCTTATTTCACTCAGCATAATCTCTTCCAATCCAGTCCATGTTGCTACAAAAGTTGGATATTCATCCTTTCTGATGGAGGCATAGTATTCCACTGTATACATGTACCATACCTTCTTTATCCATTAATCTGTTGAAGGGCACCTTGGCTCTTTTCACAGTTTGGCAGTTGTGGCCATTGCTGTGATGAACATTGGGGTATATATGGCCCTTGTTTTCACTACATCTGTATCTTTGAGGTAAATACCCAGTAGTGCAATTGCAGGGTCATAGGGTAGCTCTATTTTTAACTTTTTAAGAAATCTCCACACTGTTTTCCAAAGCAGCTGCACCAACTTGCATTCCCATCAGCAGTGTAAGAGGGTTCCCTTTTCTCCACAGCCTCTCCAACACTTGTTGTTTCCTGTCTTGTTAATTTTGGCCATTCTGACTAGTGTAAGGTGGTATCTCAACGTGGTTTTGATTTGAATTTCCCTGATAGCTAATGATGACAAACATTTTTTCATTTGTCTGTTAGCCATGGAAAAGTGCCTCTTCATGTCTCCTGCCCATTTTTTGATGTGTTCATCTTCTTTTGGATGTTGAGTTTGAGTAGTTCTTGACAGATTTTTTTTTTTTTAAGATTTTTATTTATTCGACAGAGAGAAACACAGCCAGAGAGGGAACACAAGCAGGGGGAGTGAGAGAGGGAGAAGCAAGCTTCCCGCCGAGCAGGGAGCCCGATGTGGGACTCCAGGATCAGGACCTGAGCCAAAGGCAGTTGCTTAACCAACTGAGCCAACCAGGAGCCTCTTGACAGATCTTAGATATCAGCTCTTTGTCTGTCCTGTCATTTGCAAATATCCTCTCCCATTCCCTGGGTTGCCTCTTTGTTTTGTTGACTGTTTACTTTGCTGTGCAGAAGCTTTTTATTCTGATGAGGTCCCAAAAGTTCATTTTTACTTTTGTCTCCTTTGCCTTTGGAGACAAAAGCAAAAATGAACTTTTGGTAGTAGGAGAAGGAAAGGAAATGGGAAGTAGGGTAATTTGGGGAGGGAAACAAACATGAGAGGCTTTGAACTCAAAAACAAACTGAGGGTCTTGGAGGGGAGGGATGGGGGGATGGGAGTGCCTGGTGGTGGGTACTGAGGGCACATATTGCATGGAGCACTGGATGTGGGGCATAAACAATGAATCTTGGGATGCTGAAAAAATAAAATAAAATAAAAAAAAAGAAATGTAATACAATCATGTCACTCCTGTAAAAAAAAAAAAAAGTGTAAATAAAGAAAAAAAGAAGAAAAAAATCTGTAGACAGCAGTTTCAACCTGTACCTGAGAGTTCCAGCCTTCCATTCCTGATGGCTTACCCCTAAAATGGCATAAATCAATAATAAATTACTTTATTCATATCTCCTTCTGATCTACATCTCTGGTGTATTCCTGACTTACAGAGCTACCTGGATTGTAATTCTAAACAGAGCAAAGAAATAGTTCAAGAGTACTTAATGGTATTCCCTAACCTTGATGAAAAAACTATTACATTTTACAAATTAATTAAGCTCAGAGATTATGATTCACTGTTATAAAGTATCCCATCAATTTTATAAATATTTCTTATACTTACAGTCTGATTTTTCTTGGATCAACCTCAATAATTTTGTTTCTTAGCCTGTGGAATCCTACCTGTTCTCATGTTTGATACTTCAGATGTTTATATAATTATTAAAGTGTGTACATTATAGACACAGACATGTAAAGTAATATAAACAAGAAGACTGACTTTATTGGCAATCCCTAGTTCTTAAATACATATGATCAAGATATTTGTTTGAATAAAGAAACACAGAAAGTAGGTGCTCCATTATCTTTGAAAAGAATAGCACCTCACCATCATTGTCAACCCCATAATACAGCCAGAAGGCCTCACAAAATGCTCATTTTGTTGTTGTTGTTGTTGTTGTTGTTGTTGTTGTTGTTTATAAATGGCCTCCAAGAAGAATTTGACCAGAAATACTTCAGTGGTCTCCTTGGAATTCTTTTTATATTTTTTAATAAAAATATCACTATTGTGCTCCAGAACCTGTGGTGTTAGAAACGGCAATATTATGGGGCACAAACAATGAATCTTGGAACACAGAAATAAATACATACATACATACATACATACATACATACCAAATTAAAAAAAAAACAGCAATATTACTTATCCAATCCACAGCTAACTCTCGTCTTAGTTTTTAACAATGAATAATGAAGCAGTCTAGTGAGGTTTTCATTCTGACCCAAGATTGTTTCCATTCTTAAATTAACATCACTTTGAACAGTATTTTCTTTAAGTTTTTTCCCCTTCCTTCATAAGTGCATTTCCAAATATCATAGCCTGGTTAAACACCCACTGTTATTCATTACATCAATGGCATTTCTCCCTATATTTGGAGCACATAGTTTAGAAGGATAAGCCCAATCTGTGCTGATGAAGGATGACAAGCCTTCTGACCCACTGAGTTAGTTCCTTTCTTCCCCTCACCCCACCCCTCTTTTCTTAACATTAACTCTGGGCAGGATTTTATGGTGCAAGCTAAAAAGAGTTTCTCCTACTTTAACCCCCATGGCTATATTTCTGATTTGGTGTAGTGATGACATTTGATCAGGATTTTAAGCTCTAGGGTTTTCATTACAGAGCTAAAAAACAGCCTTGAGATCAATGCTGCAAGACACAGGGTGAGGAGTATGAATAAATCATGTGATGGTATATTGATAAATGTACACTACTGAATACACAGAATTTAATATCAAGGTATTATGGCTAGACTTTCAAATATCATTGCTGGAATATTATCAATACTGCTAAAAGCCCTCTTGTCAAAATAAGAGCTATCATTTTATTAACATTAGTAACAGTATATATAAACTGCATGCTTCAGGGCACTAGCTGATTGCCTTTGGTGCCAAAGTGTTACCATTACCTAAACTGGAAAGATAAAATTCATTAGCAGTATAGTGGGTCTTTTTCACTCATCTCTGAAGTTTGAGGGATTTTAACTATAACCAGAGGCAGAATATTCAACTGAACAACTGAACACTCAGATTCAATGGTGTAAATTTGATGTTGCTACTGGGGCAACTGACTTTTGTGTACTTTTTTCTTCATTTTTTTACTATGTTTTCAGCTTACCTAAATAGGAAAGCACTTAGGAGAACTATACAATATTTTTTGAAGCAGTCCAAAAGCTGCTTCTTTCAAAAATTAGCTTTTCTTCCATGCAATCTATAGCTATTAAAGTCTTTAGACAAATTTTCAATTATAAGGGTGAGACAAAATTAGCAAGATTCAAAATCCATTCTTTCCTAGTTCTCTTCTCATATCTAAACTACTTCAGACAAAAGGCATGATTTTTCACTTTGAGCACAGGAGCTGCTTGCATATATTTATTAATGAGTAAAATGGCAGAGAACAGTAGGGTCAAGGAACTTATCGAAAGTAGGCATCTCCTGCTATGCAGGTAAGGTGTCCCAGCAAAGTTTGGCTTGAATTGTACCTTAAAAAACTGATAAAAAGTGGGCAACAGAGATCAAAAGACATTTCCTTCAGCATAATGGTCACAAACATTCTACAGTGTATCAGGCTATGTGTTTTAGACACTCAAGACTTCTAAAACTTTTGGAAAGCTGCAGAATAATTGCTCTCCTTAATGGTATTCAAGTCAAAATGAACTATCTATGGATACTCTCACTTCCAAGCAATATAATCTGCAGGGGCTGACATTTCCGATGTGAACATTTAGGAAAGCCAAATAAATTTTAAGAATCACATTTTAAAGGCATCAGAAAGTTGTGGATGTAAGGAAGGTAAGAGAGACTAAACTTTTAGAGGTCAGAGTTTTCAGGTATTTTGGGGGAACATGTGATCATTTAGATTGTGATCTAGAGACTGAGGATATGGGTTTCTTTCAGAGAGGAAACCAATGAGAAGGGACAAATAAACCAAAAGAGCTTTTAGCACTCATCCAGGGCTAGAGACTTAAACTGCCCAAACACATGGTTGATTTCTCTCCAAAGAGCATTACTTAATTTACAGATGGCCAGAATGATTGGTTAAAGAACCAAGTGGAAATTCTACTGAGTTTTTTACTAAATACTGAAATACTGAAACTTCACTGACTACCGAGGTCTCTCTGCCAGAGGAAAGGACCATTGAAAACAATTTTTGAAAGCACTGGAGAGAGTTGTGAACTGATACTGACATTTTACCACTAGCTGTTCCTTCTAAGACTATGTGCTTATTCTGAGCGCAGCTAGAAGTAGAGAATCCAGTCTTGGTCCCTGGCAGAGAGTTTTTAGGAAGCTAAGAAACAACCAAGAGTTTTGGCAGCCAAATATACAATCTGCAAAGAATAACAGTAAGCTGAAAATCTATGAAAAACAAAGCTGAAATTCCAACAATCTCCAAGAGGTTAGAAGAAAAAATCTTCTCTAGGCCGTCAATTAAAAGCTCTTGAGGGTCACATTCTAAGAATAAAGACAAAGTGGAGACAGACTAAATATCACTAAAATCCATGTCACTAAATATCACTAAAAATCCAATGCAATTTTGAACTAGTTCCATTTCTGATTGGATTAAATTCAAAAAAATGTTATCTATTATCAGAACCTTTACAGCTTTTATGTAGTCATAATTATATGAAAAATCATTAATTATATAGAAAGATGGGACCACATGATAGTAACCAAGGGGAAAAAAGACAATAAAATCAGACTTTCAGGTGGTCCTGACACTGGCATCAGAAGTCAATGATTTAAAACTGATTATGACTAATGTATTCAAGAAACTAGAGAAATTATGAAAAACTGATACATGGGGAAGTTCAATACACAATAAGAATAAAATGAATATTGCAGAAATGAAAATACATTATCTGAAATCAAGACAGTTGATAGTTTTCAACAGAACTTCAAGACAAAGCAGAAGACAGATCAATAGGAAATATCCAAACTGAAATACAGAATAACAACAAAAGAGCACTATAGATAATGGGGAATTCCATCCAGAAGTCTAACATATGTGTAAATGGAAGAAAGGAGAGAGACACTAGAGATGTTAATTGAGATTTTTAAAAAACAGAAAATCACCATCAACACAAAGATATATAAAGCTCAATAAGTCACAAGCAAGATTTCAAAAAATATAACTGTGAACATTATAGTCAAGTTATTGATTACCAAAAAGGAGAAATTCTCACAAGTGGCAATCAACAAGAAGATACTATTTTCAAAAGAATAAAAATAAGATTAACAGAAGACTTCTCATCAGAGACAAATGAAGTTGTAAAGAAATTGGTTGGGGTGCCTGGGTAGCTCAGTTGGTTAAGCGACTGCCTTTGGCTCAGGTCATGATCCCGGAGATCCAGATCGAGTCCCATATCGGGCTCCCTGCTCGGCGGGAAGCCTGCTTCTCCCCCTTTTCTCACTCCCCCTGTTTGTGTTCCCTCTCTGGCTGTGTTTCTGTCAAATAAATAAAATCTTAAAAAAAAAAAAAAAGAAATGGGTTAATATTTTATGGTGCTAAAGTTATTTTTCCTGGAATTCTATACTGAATCAAAATATTCTTCCAAAACAAACACAAAATAAAGATGTTCTCAGCAAACAAAAACAAAGATTACATCATCAATATGCATTAGAAGATACATAAAAAAAGTTCTTAGCAGAAATGAAATAATTCCAGATAAAAAAATGATATGCTTAAAGGAAGTAACAGCATGAAAAATGGTGTATATTTGGGGAGATACATATTGATTTTATAAAACAATAAGTACTGTAATGTCTTAAGAAATGTGTAACATAAATATGGGCTTAAAATGCATTACAACAACAGTGCAAAAATGGAGATAGATTCTTGAAAGTAAAACACTCTAAGATTCTGGCATTACAGGGCAGAAATATTATTAATAACTTGTATTAGATGGTAATAAGTCAAAGATAAATTTTTAATCTGTAAGCACTAAAAGAATACTAAAAGAATGTATAATGTAGAAGATAATAGAGAGGGAAAATGGAATAATAAAAATATTGCTGAAATCCAAAAGAAAACTTGAGAGGAGAAACAAAGGAATAAAAGAGATCCGGAACTATCATATTATTGTTAGGACACTAAGTAATATGTAATTTAAATCCAACAATATTAGTAGTTACAAGGTAAATGGATAGAATATTTTAATTAAAATACAATGTTTTGTTAGATTGAGATAAAGAATAACTCTTCTGCTCACAAGAAAAGCATGTTGAATATAAATACAAAGACATGGTGAAAATAAAAGGATAGGAATTGATGAATCATGAAAACACTAATAAAACGAATCCTGGTATCTTTATAATAACAGAAAGCGTAGGCAATAAAGCAAGAAGCACTACTACTAATAGAGAGACATTTTAAAATCATGCAGAGGTCAATCACCCAAGAAAAATCACAATTCTAAATATATATGCAATGAGTAGCATAGCTTTAATATATATATATATATATATATATATATATATATATATATATAGCAGAACATTAAAGATCTAAATGGACAGCAGACAATTCCACAATTATAGGGTATGAATTAACATAGCTGTATCTATAACTCACAGGAAAAGCAACAGGGGCATAGAAGATTTAAACACCACAAATAACAAAACAATCAAATTCATTTATACAGAACACTGCACCCAACAATAACATCATTTACATTTTTTAACTGCACAGAAACAATCACCAAACTGATCATATGTTAAGCCACAAAAAAAAAATCCTTAAAAGTATCAAAGAACTGAAATCACTTAAGAGTATATTCTCACCGCAAAATTTATCTAAAACTGAATAATAAAAAGGAAAATATAACTCTATATGCCTAGAAATGCCAAGTAATTTGTATGTCAAAGATGAAATCATACTAGAAATTTAAAAATGTTGGAGCACCTGGGTGGCTCAGTCATTAAGCATCTGCCTTCAGCTCAGGTCACGATCCTAGAGTCCCAAGATCAAACCCCACATCAGGCTCTCTGCTCAGTGGGAAGCATGCTTTTCCTTCTCTCACTCCCAGTGCTTGTGTTCCTCTCTAGCCGTGTTTCTCTCTGTCAAATAAATAAATAAAATCTTAAAAAAAATAAATTAGAAAATGTTATGGACTAAACAATCATGAAGACATGACACATCCAACCTTGCTGAATAGAGCTAATAATGCAGTGCTTAAAAGGAAATAGACATAAATAAGTGCATAGAGTAGAAAAGAAATGCTAAAACCAACTAAGAATCCATTTCAAGACACACCCAATAACACACACATGCAAACCAATCTTTAAGAATGAAGAGGGTAGCAAATAATAAGATTGGAAAATCAATAAAATACAAAATAAACATAGAACAATTACCAAAAAGTTATTTTATTAATTTTTAATAAAATTGAAAACCCTTAGCAAGCCTGATTAAAACAAAAGGAAAAAATACAAATTACCTGTATCAAGAATATAAGAGGGGGCATCAATATAAATCATCCAAATATTAAGACCATATTGATTTAATATGAAAATTTTTCAGGCAATAAATATGACAATCTGAATGAAATGGAAAAGTCTTCTGAAAACTCAACTTACCAAAGAGACCTAATAAGAAATTTAAAATATGAAATAGTCTTAAATAGTCTAAATACATTAATCCAATTTTTTAAATCCTCTCATAGAGAAAATTCCAGTCCATAATTGATTAAACTATGAATCCTTCCAAACACCAACACTACACAAATCTACCAGAGAACAGATAAACAGGGTAAATACTAACTCTTTGTGTGGAGCCTGTATAACCTTGAAACCAGAACCCTATAAAGGTATGAAAAGGAAGAAACTTATTGGCCAATATTGCTCATCAAGCTAGCTCCAATATCTTAAATAAACTATTAGAAAATGGAATTCACGGCGGCGCCTGGGTGGCTCAGTTGGTTGAGCGACTGCCTTCGGCTCAGGTCATGATCCTGGAGATGTAGGATCGAGCTCCACAAGGGGCTCCCTGCTCGGCGGGAAGCCTGCTTCTCCCTCTCTCACTCTCCCTGCTTGTGTTCCCTCTCTGTCTGCGTTTCTCGCTGTCAAATAAATAAAATCTTAAAAAAAAAAAAGAAAAGAAAAAGAAAATGGAATTCAGTTGTATTTAAAAAAAAAAAAAAAGGAGTACTTCCTGACTAAGCAAAGTTTATTCCAAGAAATTAAGAGTATTTTACTTTTGGAAATCCATTGACATAATCCACTATATTAATTTAAATACAACAGAAAAATTATATGGCCAATTCAATAGAAGCAGAAAAGTAATTTGGTAAAATTTAACATCTACTTATTTTAAAAACCATAAACTAGGTGTTAATAATGAAAACAATACAAATTAAAAACACAATGTTAACATCACCACACATACAAATGGTTAAAAATAAAATGACTGAAAATACGAAGTGCTGGAGAATATATACTCTGCATGGGAACTTCTCATACATTGATGGTCAGAGTGTAACTGGATACAAAACACTTGAAAAACAAATAGCATACACTAATACTGAATGTACATACACTCCATGACTCAGCAATTCCATTCATAGGTATAGAAATAACAGAAATATGGGCATATACTCTCTAAAGACATGTACAAGAATGCTTAAGGCAGAACCATTTTTAATAGTCTCAAATTAGAAACTAGCCAAATGCTCAAAAATTGAAGGAAAAAGTAAATTAGAGAATACTCATATAATAAAATTTAAATGAACAAACTACATCTATGAGTATAGTATATATAATAGCTGAAATATGTATAGCATTATTTATCTATTGCTGATGTAACAATTACTACAAATTTAATGGCTTAATATGCATTTTTTTTTTTTATCTTGAAGTCTGTAGATCAGAAATTTGACTTGAGTCTTCAGTAGAGCTGTACTTCCTTCTGAAGACTCTAGGAAATACTCCAATTCTTTGACTTTTCCAACCTGAAACCTGTTCAAGTCCTCAAATCATTAATCTTATTCTGGAGTTCTAATAGCCAAGAGGGTTTTCTATGTAGCCCAGGCAAGAAGCACCAGTGCAGGAACTTTTGGCTACTATGGCTGACTTTCTATCTCAGAGAACCAAAACCCAAGGGAATTCCACCTCCATATACAGCAGCACATAGCTTACATATTAGTCTGAAGAAGATTAAAATAATCAAGAAGGATTTATTCATCCAGGATAAGGTGGCCTAACGGTCCAGGTTTAGAAATTCTAAATCTAACAAATTTGTTACAAAATTGTCCAAGTTGGCTGGTAAGAAATTCAAGAACATTTTGTGTCAATTCAAAATCACGTTTTCTTCCTCTTTTACAATTTTTGTCTTAAAAGATTATACATACATTCTGTATTTGATGCAAATGTAGAAGAGATCTAGTGCTTACACACCTGGACTGTATCATCTCTAGATTATAGTAAGCCAAACTGCTCAAAGATTTTAAAATAGTGTAGTTTAGAGAGATGTTGATACTTCCTTTGGGTAATGATAGCAGGAGTATGCAACCTACTTTAGGCTGTCTTTGGGAGTTAGAGTTCTTCTTCCAGTAGCCTTCCTCCCACACTATCCCATGTGCTAAAACTCTTGAGAATGGTGTAATTAACTTATGCCACTGCTGTGTGTGACTTTGATATTAGTGTAGTTTATAAGGCATTAAAATGAGTTTGTGTATAAACAATCAAAGAGTCTCGGGTTGCTTTATCAAGCAGCTCTGCCAAGAACACAAAGAAATTTAGCAAAGGAGCCAACAACAACACACCTGTCTTTAAGGCAGTCAGTTGAGTCACATTCTGTACTTTTTGCTCCAAAGCAGTAACAATGCATGTATTCATGCTCTAGGCATAAATGTAATGGTTAGGATACATCTGTTGATTATGGGGAAATTTATGATATAGTAAGGATTAAATTGTGAGGCACAAGACTTAATATTATTGTATCTCCTCAGGACTGTGTGTGTGTGTGTGTGTGTGTGTGTTGGGGAGTGCAGTTGTGGAGGCTGCAGGGAAAATTAAATACTTAAGAATTTTACTTTTCTCCAGACTACCATTTATTCTGATGCTCCTACCTACACAATGGATATATGTACAGGAACACAGATATTTTTCCAGCAGTCTTATTTATATAAAAAAATAAACAATTTATTTTAAAATCTATATTTAAATAGAAAATAAAATTATATCCTGTTTAAACAGTTTATAGACACATGCACATGTTTAATCTCTACATATGTGTAAACAGATTATGCATTTATGTGTATTTTTATAGCTATTAAGCTTTATTTCCAATATGAAGAATAAGCAATATGTTTTACATATACTATCATAGTTGTTCTCAGAACAATCTTGAATGATAGGTATTTTGATCCCATTTCAAGGGTGAGGAAATAGAGAGTTGGGGAGTTAAGTAACTTTCCCTGGATCACACTAATCAATTAAAATGTTGATTAGTGAACTATTCTCTGAGAAGTATTATCCACCAAGCATTATGACTGTAAATACATCTTTTGTTTTTTATTCAGTTATTTACTTCAGATAAATTCCTGGAAGTTGAATTGCTGGTGCACAAGGAAGAGAGGGGGAAGGTCACTACATTAAAGATTAAGGATTTTGTTATTTATAGCCTGATATTTGTACCAGCAGTGTCGAAGACTGCCTATTTCATCACATAGTCACTAAGAGAGTAGTGTAATGTTTTAAAATTTCAATTTGAAGAGGAAAAGATGTTAAATATTTTTATTAGAATTCTATATTAAAGAATTTACAAATATTCACTGAACATTTTTATTTATCTTTCTTTGAATTCTACATTTGTCTTTTGCACATTTTTTTGAGTAAACTGGTCATATGCTTAGTGATCTATTGAAATAATCCTAAAAATCATTTATTATAATGTTCACATAAGAATATCAAGAAAATTTTGGGAAAAAAAGGGAACATTTGTTCCTTTAGATATTAATAAATACCTCAATTAATACTTCAATTGGTATTCAATAATTTGGCCAATTTATAAATTAATGTATGTGGTATTAAGTTTTTACAATTTTGAAATTTCCTTCAATAGCATTTATTCAGTAACCTCCATATAGTCAAATCTTTACTTTATATGCTATAGTAAGATCTGTTTTATTTTACTTATTGGTTTTATTTTACTATAAATATGTTTATTTATAATGTTTATTCCTAGATTATACTTCTGATGTTGTTGTAAATGGAAAATATATTATTATATTTTCTAAGAATTGACATTTTTCACTTTACAATTCATCACCTGAATTTTATTTTTGTCATTTTATTTTGTTTACATATGTATGAATTTTTAAGGACTCAATTTTTCTTTTGCCCTTCTCTCTTGTCATAAACTACATGGACTTTGTAGATCTGCTAGATATGGTTGATAGTAATGGACTAAGGAAGGGATAAAGAAATCAAAGAGAATGGAGGAAAAAAAACAAGAGGATGGAAAAGCCCAAAAACAGGCAGGATAATTTTTTTTCTCTTTTATTTATTTATTTATTTATTTATTTGTTTGTTTGTTTATTATTTTTTTATTGTTACTTAAATTTTTTTTCCAGTGTTCCAAGATTCATTCCCCATTTCCCACACCCAGTGCTCCACGCAATAGGTGCCCCCAGTACCCACCACCAGGCTCTCCCATCCCTCCACCCTCATCCCTCCAAGTTCCTCAGTTTGTTTCTGTGTCCAAAGTCTCTGTTGTTTCTTTTTTCTCCCTGGATTACCCTACTTCCCATTTACTTTCCTTCTCCTACTGTCCTCTAGGTTACCCCTTACGCACCGCAAGTAAGTGAAACCATGTGATACTTGACTTTCTCTACTTGGCTTATTTCACTCAGCATAATCATTTCCAGTCCAGTCCATGTTGCTACAAAAGTTGGATATTCATCCTTTCTGATGGAGGCATAGTATTCCATTGTATATATGTACCACATCTTCTTTATCCATTCATCTGTTGGTGGGCACCTTAGCTCTTTCCACATTTTGGCGATTGTGGCCATTGCTGTGATGAACATTGGGGTACATATGGCCCTTCTTTTCATTACATCTGTATCTTTGGGGTAAATGCCCAGTAGTGCGATTGCAGGGTCATAGGGTAGCTCTATTTTTAATTTTTTAAGGAATCTCCACACTGTTTTCCAAAGCGGTTGCACCAGTTTGCATTTCCACCAACAGTGTAAGAGGGTTCCCCTTTCTCCGCAGCCTCTCCAACACTTGTTGTTTGCTGACTTGTTAATTTTGGCCATTCTGACTGGTGTAAGGTGGTATCTCAGTGTGGTTTTGATTTGAATTTCCCTGATAGCTAGTGACGCTGAACATTTTTTCATGTGTCTGTTAGCCGTTTGTATATCTTCTAGAGAGAAGTGCCTCTTCATGTCTCTTGCCCATTTTTTGATTTGTCCATCTTCTTTTTGGATGTTGAGTTTGAGTAGTTCTTTATATATCTTGGATACCAGCCCTTTGTAATATCATTTGCAAATATCTTCTCCCATTCTGTGGGTTGCCTCTTTGTTTTGTTGATTGTTTCCTTTGCTGTACAGAAGCTTTTTATTTTGATGAAGTCCCAGAAGTTCATTTTCGCTTTTGTCTTCTTTGCCTTTGGAGACGTGTCTTGAAAGAAGTTGCTGTGGCCGATGTCAAAGAGGTTACTGCCTATGTTCTCTTCCAGGATTTTGATGGATTCCTGCCTCACGTTGAGGTCTTTCATCCATTTCGAGTTTGCCTTTGTGTGTGGTATAAGAGAATGGTCTAGTTTCATTCTTCTATATGTAGCTGTCCAATTTTCCCAG
>PITA01012971.1:0-10138 GCA_004023965.1 Spilogale gracilis
GCCACCTGTTGCAACAGCGCTTGTGTGGAAGGAGGGGAGGGAGGGGGAGCCTGTAGAGGAGAAAGACAACGAGGTGGGGGGGCGCCTGGGCAGCTCCACTGGGCATAGCTCAGGTCATGATCCGGGGGTTGTGGGATCCAGCCCTGCATCGGGCTCCCTGCTCAGTGGGGAGCAGGCGTCTCCCTCTGCCCCAACACATTCTTTCTCTCTCTCAAGTCTGAATAAATAGATAGATAAATAAATAAATGAAACGGACCCTCGGCTGCGGAGCCCACGGCAGGAGGAGATAAAGCAGCCCAGAAAGAAGATGTGATAAGGCAGCTAGAAACTTGCACATCAACTGTGCACTCGATAATTAAGGAACTCGTTTTTTTATTGCTGATAATGGTATCGTGGAATTTTTTTAAAGTCCTTCTCTTTTAGAGATACATTATGGACTATTTACAAGCAGGGAATGTCTGGGACGGCCTTCCAAACCTGCAGGTGGACAATGTGAACAGGGTCTCGGGGAGCGGCTGGGGGTGGGCACCATCTCGCCCCCCCAGTCCGGACATGTCTGCAGTTCACAATAAAACACGGCAGGTGAGAAGGGGATACGGCGCACAAGACACATGAAGCTTCACACACACACACACACACACACACACCCGCGGCAAGGACGCAGCAGCTCCTCCAGAGGGTTTCTTCCGGAAACATGCTGAGCCCATACAGCCTCGGAGGCAAGACCACCTCCGCACCCACACCCCAGCCCAACCTCCTCAGTGTCTGAATAAGGGTATAGAAGGAACCCCCAGTGGAAGGAGACATTTTTTAAGATTTGAGCCTCGGGTTGCCTGGGGGGCTGCCTTTGGCTCAGGTCATGATCCCGGAGTCCGGAGTCCGGGGATCAAGCCTGCTTCTCCCTCTCTCACTCCCCCTGCTTGTGTCCCCTCTCTCCCCGTGTCTTTCTCTCTCAAATAAATAAATAAAATCTTTAAGAAAATAAAAAAACAAAAATTTGAGCTCACTTTGAAATACTCCGGATTTTGTGATAGGAGACAGACAGCAAGTGTCCCCAGCATTCCCAGAGTCACCTCTGGGTGGCTGGATGGAAATCTACCTGTTTTTACTTGCTATACCTCTCTCCTCCCCAAAATGTCGACGAGCACGTGGGGTCTTTATAGTCAGATAAGAAATCATACATTTAATTTTGTAAGTAACCTGCTTTTCCTCCTTTGACTCCATTTATTTCTTTAATCTTAACTTCCAAGCTGAACTGGTAGCTTCAAAATTAAAAACCTCTAATAAAATACAGGTGTAAAACATTTCAGCTTTTCCTATTTTTTTAGGCTATCCTATGAGAATGCCAAAATAGGGCTATTAAAGATTCCCTTCATAAAGTACGGGATAGCGCTCGTGGCCAGCCTGCCTCAGGAGGCGGGGGGCCTGAGGGGGGGGCACCTGCCTTCCAGGGCAAGGCCCACGGCACTCAGGGGACCTCAGCGCTTCCAGCCGGAACTGGTCAGTTTCCGCCCCCCAACTCCTGACAGAGGACAGAAAATAAAACCACACTTTGTTAAAAAGCTTCCCTTAGGAGTATACTGTGTACCTCATACATAGGAGACACAGGAATATGTCACTCTAATCGGATTCAAGAATTACAGATGATCTCAAGAACTCTCAGACACACCCTGCTGTGTTTCTTCACGAGGCACAGTCCACCCTCCACCAGGGCCACACTGCAGAGAGGACCCAGCCAGGCAGGGACAGCCCCAGGGCGCTGCTGTTCCAAGAGGCAATGTCAAAGCCCCCAGCAGCCCCCAGGTGGGGGGAGGGGCAGAGGGAGAAGCAGGCTCCGTCCATCCCAGGACCCCAGGACCCCAGGCAGACACCAGGCCTCCCTCCATTCCTTTACTTTTGACTTACCTGTATCTTTGAACCTAAAGTGTCTCCCCTGTGGGCAGCGTGGAGAGGAACTTAGAAAAGATTCATTCCAGCAATGACGCCCTTTGATGTGGCCTGTTTCATTCATTCGTATTTAACGCTATTTTGATATGTCTGGATTTGTGCCTGCTGTTTTCCTTTCCTGTTTTCTGTCTGTGCCTGAGGCTGCGCTCCCCACGTGGCTGCTGGAGAGGGTCCCTCCAGCCTGGAGAGCCCCTGGTGCCTCCCACTCCTCCCCTCCCCCACCGGCACAGCCAGACCTGCTTCCTGCTCCTTCCCTCCCTCCTCCTACTCCCAGGGCCTCTGGCGGCGACATCAGGTCTGCCCACACAGTCCAGGACTGCCCCGGCCTCAGCGCCCGTCGCTCCGCAGCCCCCGGCCCCTTGACGTGGCCCCTCACAGCTCCTGGTGTGGCCGTGAGTCTGCTCATCACAGACAGGCCCCTTGTTAGCATTCAGGTCGCAGCCCTGCCCCTGGAAATGGGGACTCACTGTTTTAACTCAGTCCATTCCAGCCATCAGAATCAGAAACAGTCCTTGCGGAAGAGTTTGTATAAACACTGGCAGCCAAGAGGGAGAAGTGGCGCTAGGAGGCCGCGGGAAGAGGTCCCACTGCCCGCTCCCGAGGTCTGCCCCTGCCCGCACCCTCCTGGGGCCCCCAAGAAGGGAGACAGCAGGTGTGGGCGTCGCCCGCCTTTTAACCAGGTCACAGAAGGCTTAGATTCTCGGGCTGCTCCGTGGCCTAGAGACCCACACCCCTGCCGCATCTGGTGCCCCCGCCCCCAGCACACTCTCCCACTGTCTCCAACAAGATCACCAAAGCTGGGGTCGCGTTTCAGAGTGAGGCATAGGAACACCATGGGCACCAAGTGTCTTCTGCCTCTCGTCCTTCCCTGGGGAAGCAGAACACTACTGACCAACCCCCACACCATCCCCGCAGGAGAGGCCCGGACCCTGGACACACTGAAGGTAAGGTCTGCAGAGCAGAGAGGAGGGGCGAAAGCCCGGCCAGCCCCCCAGGGCTGGGCCGCGTAGAAGCCCCACTCTCAAGGCTCAAGGCGGGACCAACCCAGCAGGACAACGGGGGGCTCTGCCCTGAAGAGCAAGGGGCGAGAACAGAACAGACCGCAGAGGAGCAGTTAATGGGGAGAAAGAACAAAACCACTTGACCCGAAGTGACATGAACGGCTCCAGGCCACCCTCCAGAGCTGCAGGCTGACCTATTTAAAGACTGAAGCGGCATACCTTCATCTCTAAAAACAGAAGCTCCACAGGGGAAAGGATCCACTCTCATGGACAGAAAACAGGCATCGGGAAGGAAAACACGGGAGCCAGACCCCACGTCCGCGGGAGCCCCAGAACCAAACACACTCCAGCAAAAAGGCTTCTCTAAGCAACGGCTGAGATGAAACACCCAGCACGTCAGACTAGAGTCAGAGTGAGAGCTGTCTTCTATTTAGTAACTAGAAGAAAACCGAAGTCTGGCATGAACCCTCCCGCAGGCTCAAGCCCAGGAGCTTTTTCAAAGGAAAAGCAAGTATTTGCAAGAAGTATTTTCTATCTTCTGAGCCACAGAGGCGCGAAGCAGCAGGGGCTGGGTGCGAGACACATCCTGCCCAAGCGTGCAGACCCCGGGGACCGCTCCAGGCGACGGCCCGCCAACCCCCCAGAGCAGGACATCGGGTGAATGCTGAGCCAGGTGCGTGAGGACAGTCCCAGGGAACTGAGCCGCAGCCGAACGGTAACCGGAGGGGGTGGTTTACGCACCAGCCACACACACAGAGAAAACCATCTTGGGCACATCCTTCTGACCTCACCGTGCCAGAAAAGACACCAAAAAGCACCTGCTGCCCCAATGGGAACCCCCACGTGACAATCGCAGTGGAGAGGAGCACGTTAAGGTTTGCTCTTAACTCGCCCAAATTCCAGGGAGAAACTACCCCGTTGTAAGTAAACAGCACGCCAGAAACACGGCATCAGTCACTCATCACCGTCGCCGGGAGCCCAGCGCTGCTCCGACCACGGCGAGCGGCCCCTACTTCACCCACGCAAGCAGGGCACACTCTGCTCGCTGGCTGAGCGCCTTATTCCCAAAGCTGCACATCACCAACCTGCAAAGAAACGGCGTTTTACGTTCAGCTCATTTGCGACGCGGACTTCGGTGCAGAGCTTCAACATCAGTAACATGGTCAAGATCATGACCACGCTCTGCCAGAGAAGCGGCGACTCAAAGTGCCTTCCAAACCTGGAGAGGGAAAGAGACCACGGCGTCAGGAGGCCCCCAGGCTCCAGAGGCCTCACCGCCTCTCCCTGCCCAGGCCCCGCCAAGGCCCCCACGGCCACCTCCCGCGCACCCCCAGCCGGCCCGTCACATCCGTCACAGCCTCGGGCCTCCAGGCTTTGAGGCGAGGCACAGCTGGGTGGGCAGGGGCTGGGGGCACTCCAGGACAGCGGGACCAGCGGCCACGATACCGCCGCTGCAAAGGCACCTCTCAAGGCTGCCAGCTCCCCTCCCAGGAACCGCAACAGCCGTGAGGCTGGGTCTCCCGCATTCCCTGGTCCCAGCCACCACCAGGCAAGAAGCCCGGTTTGCAGACCACCTGATTCCCCGGGGACACTCACACCAGAGTCCAGGAAGGCCAGGAAGTCCTGCCTCCTGCCTGGGCTGAGGGGGTCAGTGGGCCACAACAGCGGGGAGCCAACCAGAGAAGAGGAGAAGGCAGCTGAGGGCACAACCTCCCGCTCCCAACCTGAGGCCCTGATCCCCAGTCCAGGCCTCGCCGCCCACCGTCCATCTCCCTCCCTGCCCAGGCCTCATGCCCACGCTCTTCTTCAAGCCTGCAAGCTTGCCCAACTCTCGTGGCCTTCCTGTTGATGTCTTCCTGGAGGTGAGAATCACGGCCTGGTGACCAGCACCAGCAGACCCCTATCCCAGGGGCTGAGGACAGCAGTGGTGCCCTTCATGCACCAGCCGTGGGTCTCTGCCGTGGCCACGGGAATCCCTGGAGAGCCAGGGCTGTCTCTAAGCCGAGGCCTGGACGTGGCGCCTTTGGAAGCCCTCACCCTGGTTCTAGCCAGGCTCCTGTGGAGTGGGGCTCCCGCTAGGTCGGGCTGCATCGTGGCCTGCAGGGCAGCTCCCAAACTCGAACTGTTGTAGACGCATCAGATCAACAGACCCTGCGTGGCAGGCTGATTTCCCAGCTGCTCCTGAAAAGAAGATGCGGAGAGGACCACCCGGCCGCCCTCTGTACCCCCGTCTCACTCTGGCCCGAGTCGGCACCCTGCTCGCCCCCGAGAGCGACAGTCACCGAAAGTGGTGGGCCTGGGCAGCCGGCACCTGCCACACTGGGCGGCCAGGCTTGGGCAGGACCAGCTCAGACGCGGCCTGCGCTCCCGGCCGAGGCGCACACCTGTGAGAGGTGTGCCTGCGCAGCAAGACAGTCCCCTACACGGTCCGCTCCAAGACGTGGAAACACAGGGATGCTCCCGCACACAGAGAAAGCGGAGCCAGCCCCGCCCCGGCGCCGAGCCAGCCTCGTGAAGCCCGAGTCCGGGAACCACCGCCACCGGCGTCCTAACCGGCCGCACAGCTCGGGAGAAGTCCCCCTCTGCCGAGGCCTGCCCGCCACGGGAGCCGGCCTGCGGCTGATAGCGAGCCCCCTGGAAGGGAGCCGCCGCCAGGCCACGTCCCACGGGAGGTCCAGCCACCAGGAAAAGCCAGATATTCCCTGGGGAATGGTTCCGGCGGCAGCATTGTGCGTGCTTTCTGAGGTCAAGGCCCGGCCTGTGTCCTCGCAGCAGAGGCTCGGCCCGCACCCCTGGGCCTGGGCAGGGCCGGAGCAGCCGGGACAGCCCCGTGACCCCCAGACTGCCCTGCCCCTCCAGGAAACATCACCTGGGCTCAGGGGGGGCCCTGCTGCTTCATCTAGGCCTCTCCTTTACGAGAGGAGCTGATCTGAGGGAAGAGAAGGTGCACAAGACAGAGCTACTGGGCCCTGGGGCTTTCTAAGGCAGCCGCACAGACTGGGGGAGCTGACTCACTGTGGCCGGCCGGCGGCCCTCGCAGCCCCCGCAGCCCCCGCAGCCCCCACAGCCCCCGCAGCCCCGCACCCGCAGCCCCCGCAGCCCCCGCACCCGCTGCCCCCGCACCCGCTGTCTCCAAGCCTCGTCTCTTCCGCAAAGCGCAGCTCTGACCCCGAAGGCTATTAAGGAGATTTCTAGTCCTTTGGAGGAACTGGGTCCCACTGGTTAGCCAACTGGCTCATCTAGAGGGGCAGGTCAGACGGCGGCAGAGCAAAAGTTCAGTGTCAGCCTAACGCCTGACTCCAGGGCCACTCACACCAACCACGCTCTGGTTACAAGCTGAAGGTGGGCAATTTTGGCCTTTACGAGAGAAGGGCCACTTTTATTTTTTTAAATTCTCAACAGAAACCATGACTAGAAAAACTGAGGGCAAAGAAATCAAGGTTTGCACTTTCTCTTAAACCATACACCAGAAACTGAATCCAGATGAACTCAGTATTTACAATAAAAACAAGACCATTTCACGTGACCTGAGAGGGAGCAGAGGTGAATATTTAACTGATCTCAGAAAAGCTAAGCGAGATACAAAATTTCAAAAAGCACAACTTTCCACAAGCATTATACAAGAGAGAAAGTAAATATGAAACAAGGTGCAATGCCATTAGTAACTTTTGGAAACTAATTAAAGTAGAAAGACACCGGGCGCCTGCGTGGCTCACAGGGTTAAGCCTCTGCCTTCAGCTCAGGTCATGATCTCAGGGTCCTGGGATCGAGTCCTGCTTCGGAGAGGGAAAACTCAGCTCACCAGGGAGTCTGCTTCTCCCTCTCCCTCTGCACTCATGCTCTCTCAAGTAAATTCTTAAAAAAAAAAGTTTTAGGGGCGCCTGGGTGGCTCAGTTGGTTAAGCGACTGCCTTCGGCTCAGGTCATGATCCCGGAGACCCTGCTCGGCGGGAAGCCTGCTTCTCTCTCTCTCAATCCCCCTGCTTGTGTTCCCTCTCTGGCTGTGTTTCTCTCTGTCAAATACATAAATAAAATCTTTAAAACATTTTTTTAATTAAAAAATTTTTAAAAAGAAAAAAGAAAGGCACTAGAGTCGCACAGGCTTCAGAAATCCTGGGTTTCCCCGGCTCAGTCCGCCTCCCGCACAACTGTGAGCCCTTACAGGCCTCACACCACAAACCCACAGGGGCTCCCAGACTGGACCCTAAGGACTGTGGTCTCAGCTGGCTTCGGGAAACGCTCTTCTGGTCCAAGCCCCACACCCTTCTCGAGGAGACGCAGCTCCTGGCTCACCTGGAGCCCGTCACAGCCCATGTGTGTCTATGGTACGTCCCATACGATGCTTCTGCTAACGTGTACACCCCCCAGCGTCTGGGCCAGTGTCTGGGACATGGGAAACCCTCCAACATCCATTAAATCCTATAGGCTACTAGCCCACGAAGCCTAGAGGACCCAGGCGTGGGGGCTTCAGAGGCTCCAGAGAAGAAATAAAAGGGAGGATGTGCACACCGCTCAGAGGAGTGGGATCTAGAACTAGGTGGGCAGAGAGGCGCACATGACTCCAAGTCCTAGACGGAGCTCAGCCCGTCTGCCGGGCTCCATGTGGGGACCCAATACTGCCCCGTGTGAGATGCAGGAAAAGCACACCCCCGGGCCAGGGGGACTCTCAAGGAGGGCCAGTGCCCTCTGCCCGCCCTTCTTCACCCCACGCGTTGCTTCAGTCTGCCGGCATACTGGCCAAAGGCAACCGTGTATGTTCACCCCCCCAGTGACCCAGGACGGCTCAGGGTGCCGACTCTGGGAAAGGACCAACTGGATGTATCGAAATAGATTCGCCAATGGACGAAGCTTAGAATCCCACAAAAGGCCGCCATGCGCCGCATTAGGAGAGAGCTCCAGACCCCATTTCCCTAAGTCTGGGGTCCCGCAGTGGAGAGAGGACTCCTAGTCCAGATGCCAGTTAAATCCAGAGGCCCTGAGGCTTGGCATTCACGAAATTAATGTAATTTCTGATTTCTCCAAACCAGATATTTGCACGTAAGGTTAGCCATTCTACCCTCTGTTTGCAAGTGTGAATGATAAGCACACTTAAGGAAAAGACCTCTCAACTGATCTTTTCTCCCCCCCCCCCCCCCGTAAGACGAGCCAATGTGAGGCACCTCCCTTCCACCAAGAGAGAAACCTTATTCCAGAGCCCAAGCCTGGGAGACCCCTGAATGACCCTCCAGTGCACTCAGACTTAACAATAGTATCAGATACGATCCTATTTTGGGACCTGCTGCGGTTCAACCTCAGGCTTGATTAAAGCCATTTTAGAAAAAGAAGCAACACGTCACCACGAAGAGAGTGATCTCTGCCCTAGGCAAAGGAAAAGGAGGAATCTCCAAAATGTGGGTTTTCAACTTGTGCCAAGAAACAAATAAGCACCCATGAGCCCTCCTCCCAAAGTAGCCTAGCCCCGAGACACACCTGCTGATGTGACACATTCTCCTGGGAGGGGCTGACCTACAGGCTTGTATTTTAACAGCCCCAGACGGAGGCAAAACTAACACACAGTGAAAATAAATCAAAGGTTGCCTGGGGCCTGGCACCACTGGACGCCCATCCTGGATGGAACACACAGGAGAGAGCAAATCTCTGGGCTCAGAAAAATCCTACTGGGTTGTGACGGTGATAGGAAGGGATATTGTCAAAACTCATCAAACTGTGCAATCACAATGGGCAATTTTATTTAATGTAAATCATACCTCAATAAGGTTGACTTAAAAATGAATTAGCAAATAAACGTGGTTAGTCTGTGACCAAGAAGCCAAAAGGAGGAACCGGAAGCACAACTCTGGACACCAGCTTCCGGAGCCCTTGTCCTGCCTATCTGTGCCGCCGGTCAAGAAGAAAGCTCCAGACCTCGCTGGTCTTAGAACGAGGCTATAATGGGGCGTCGGACTGAGCTCAGGTCTTGATCTCAGGGTCATGCGATCAAGCCCCACATCCAGTTCTGTGCTGGGCAAGGAGCCTGCTTAAGATTCTCCCTCTCCCTCTACCCCATCTCCAACTGCCCCTCTTCCTCTCTCTAAAAAAAAAAATAAAAAGAATGTGGTCACAAGACACCATTTTCATTTCCTCTAAAGATGTCCCCTCCCAAACATCCCTGGCTGTAACAACTATTAAAATTAATTTCAACTTCCTCACCAGAATGCAAATGATAATAAGAGGAAGCCGGACTGGGAGTAGCAAGAAAAAAACAGTCTCTTAAATATTATCCAGAAAGTTGGCTTTCCTGTCCAAACAGAACAGAACTGTATACACAACAGGGACGGCTGAGGGGATGGCTTTCCCTGCCCCACGGACCCTGAGCTCTTCCCTGCCAGGCTCTGATGTCCCCTCCTAAGGGACCTGGTGGTCAGTGGTAAGCCCTTCGTACAGCTCATCATATTTCGTTAGTCTTAATTACTTCTTCATTCCCTCTTTCCTCTCTCCCACTCCCATGCGAAGCCTGAGGCCAGGGACCCAGGGCAAGGACCTTGCCCAGCACCCAGACATCTGTGGGAAAATATCTGATTAGGTATGAGTGACATGAAATGAAGATGACAGCTAAGATTCTCCCCTCCAATCCCCCATTTCTTTTGGGAAATAACCCCATGTGTTTCTTGCCCCACCACCCCACGCAGAGACCGCCCAAAGGAAAGCCATCTCCCTGGAGGCACTCCCATAGAAAGTCCCCAACTTACCAGAAGAGGATCCGCAAAATATTAGCCACTAGGAGCACCAGACACACGTAGGTAGAGAAGCCCTCGGCATTCTGGGTCCTCCGGATGTCCCTGTACTGGGGGACATACGGCACCACCCCTCCAAACACCATGGCGCCGGCTGCCCCCCAGGACACCAGCCGCTGCAGGGGGACCAAGAGCCAATCCAAGCCTTCTGCTTCCATTCCCAACACCTGCGTCGCCCTGCCGGCCGACGGACGTCCAGCTGGCCCGGGTCCCCTCTGCTCTCACGGGCTCCTGGATCGCGCGCCGACGGTCACCCCCACATTGCCGCCGCTGCCCGGTGCGACCCTCCACCATCGGCGCCTGGAGGGAGAGGAGAGAGGTAAGAACTCCGCAGCAGGGGCCTCGCCCCACAGTGGGGGTCGCGCTCCCGGGGATCCGCGGGGGCTCCCGGCTGGGGGCGCGCGAACCGACACCCGCC
>PITA01012971.1:10238-29392 GCA_004023965.1 Spilogale gracilis
CTCCGGCCGGGGTGGGGGGACACGCCCCGGAGGAGGGGAGGTCGGCGGCTCCGGGGCCGGGGCGCACGGCCGGGCGGGGGCGGAGCGCGCACAGTCGGTCCGCGGGGCTCCGTCCTGGGACCCGCGCCCCGCGCCCCGAGCGGGCGGCCCCCGCGCTGCGTCCGCGTCCCCACGCCGCCTGCCGATCCGGGGCCCGGCCCTTACCCGCAGCAGCCGCGCCCGCGCCGGCCCCGCCCGGTCTGTCCTGCGGCCCCGGTCGGTCTGTCTGTCCCGGCGCCGCAGCCCCGCCTCCGCGTGACGTCACAATGCAGGAGCCCCGCCCCGGGCGGCCGGCCCGGCGGCGCTGGGTCCTAGAGCGCTGCGGACAGGCCCGGAGGAGTCCGGGCTTGGGTCCGCGGGGCCTTGTCTCTCCTCCCGCACGCGCGGCCGGGTTAGGAAGTGCCCCCCCCCCCCCCAGCAAGGCCGCTCCGCCAGAGCCCGGGTCCCACGTGGACGCGTCCGCACCTGTGCCGGGGCAAGAGGCCCTGTGGACGCGGCGCGCCCCCAAGAGCGGAGGACCCGGTCCTGTCTCCCGCGGAGGTCTGCTCGAGGCTGGGGGGGGGCCCTCTCCTGGGGACCCGGGCAGAGTCTGAGCCCAGCAGGTCGTGCCTGAGCGCCCCCAGGAGACCCCAGCGGTCCTTCCGCATATTCTGACGAGTTGGGGGGCTCCCCTTCCCGAGGGGCCAGCCGAGCCCCGTGCAGCAGGTGTCAGAGGCTAACCTGGTGTCGGGTGAGGCGGAGGGGCGACTCTTCTGGGGAACCAGGCCCAAGGTGTCACTTAGAGCGGAGCCGGGACCGCCTATCCGACGCAGAGTTACCCCCCGCTCTAACTTGCTGAGTGTTTCAGCGCTTACTCCCCAGCACTGAGCTCTGTGAGGTGAATCCGTAGGGTGCCCACTGACAGATAAAGAAACAGGAATTCCGGAGTTCCCTGACCAAGGTGGGCACCCGGGGGTGGCCCTGTGCAGGTGCTCTGGACACAGATGCCGGTGGGCAGGCCGTGCATGTGGGATGGGAGTGGGGGCAGCGAGCACTCTTGCTGGTGGGACCAACCGCAGGACCCCAGGATTCTATACGCAGGGGAGCTCCTGACTCAGGGCTCCCATCTCCACAAGGGCAGACCTGAAACACCCCAGAAGGGAAGGCCTGGTGGATGAGAAAGGGTGGTCCTAGGGCCACACACCTGCCCAGCCAACGTCCCCACTTCCCGGTGTGGCCTGCCCTCCTGCTTCCTACAGGTAGGTTCCGGAGAAATCATGGGAATAGCTCCAACGTCCCTGAGACTAACTGCCAGCCAAGCCAAGCCAGGTGTGCTGAGCAGGCTCCTTCTTGATCCCCTCCAATCTCCGAGATGTTCGGGATCTCTGAGTTTTGGCTGCTCCAGTACCCCCAGGAAATGAGGATCAGGAATGCACAGGGGGAAGAAAAAAACGCAACCGCAGAGAAGGCAGCCCTGGCAGGGTTAGGAGGGAAAAGTGGGTGTTCCCACTCAGCCACCTCCTACCCTGGGCTGCAAGGGCCCCGAAGGCTTCGCTCTGTTCTGGAGGTTGGAGGGAGGCTTCCCTCTTGACTCTCACTGGAGCGTCTCACGGTCCTGTTCCTGGCAGCTATGAGGGCCAGTCATCACCTGCCGGAGCCGCCTGCCATCCCGGAGTCACCGGGGCCCCAGGGGGGGCATTGGCTCGGGACAGCGTCTGCAGAGCCCAGCTACATGGGGACAATCTTAAGTCCTTGGTCCAGGAATTCACCCCACAAAGGTCTCTAGTAAGACCACCTGACGACTGGAGAGTTAGCTGCTAAGTTCTTTTAAACACCGCCGTCTGGGACCCAAGTGGCACTCGGCTCCCAGCTGAGCAGGGAGCCCGATGCGGGGCTCAATCCCATGTCCCTGGGATCAGGACCTGAGCTGAAGGCAGCCGCTTAACCGACTGAGCCACCCAGGTGCCCCCCTTTTTTTGTAGAGACTTTTTTTTAAACATTTTATTTATTTGACAGAGAAACACAGAGAGGGAACACAAGCAGGGGGAGTGACAGTGTGGAGCTCGATCCCCGGAACTCCGGGATCATGACCTGAGCCGAAGGCAGATGCTTAGTGACTGAGCCACCCAGGCGCCCTCCCCCTTTTTTTAATAAGGTACCATTTGCAGGTCCTGGGGATGAAGATAATGCATCTGGGGGCTATTTTCTGGCCCCGCACAGGCTGGCTGGCTGCCTCTGTGCAGAAGGCGTGGGGCGGAGGCAGCATCTCAGGGGAGCTGCCCTCCCTGCTCCGCTGACCGATGGCTCTGGGCCAGCGGGGGCCACTTCTCCTCCTGCCTGCTTCTCCTTCTCCTCCTGCCTGCTGCTCTGTCTACTTGCGCTCTCTCTTTTTCTCTCTGTCAAATAAATAAAATCTTTTTTAAAAAGACTATGGAATAAATTAACCATCTTTAACATTAAAGATTTTATTTATTTGACAGAGAGATAGAGATCACAAGTAGGCAGAGCGGCAGGCAGAGGGAGAGGGAGAAGCAGGCTCCCCACTGAGCAGAGAGCCCGATGTGGGCCTCGATCCCACGACCTCAGCCGCCCAGGCGCCCCCTAAATTATTATTAAACTGAGATTTTTTTTCAATGTGAAAGAATTTCAATCACCTCCTGTCATTAAAAACCTATTCTATGAAAAAGAAAAAAAAATGCAGAGCCCCTGGCTGATTCAGTCAGTGAAACACGTGACTCTTGATCTGAGGCTGTGCGTTCGAGCCCCATGTTGAAAGTAGAGATTGCTTAAAACTAAAATCTTCCAAAAAATAAATAAAAATAAAAATAAATAAAATCTTTTTAAAAATGCAGGTGTTATTAAGTCCAGGATCTTGGTATAGGGAGATGGTCCAGGATCATCCGGATGGGCCCTGAGTGTGTGTAAGGCGAGGCCGGAAAGAAACCTGAAACGCACAGGAGAAGACGGGAGAAGACGGTGTGAAGACGAGCAGAGAGCTGTGCACATCACTGGGTCAGGGCCAAGATGGCGGGTGCTGTGCCCAGAGAGGCAGGACCGCCCCTCCGCTGCTGGTCACTGGGTTCAGCCCACACGTGGGAGGGTGCCACCGAAGGCCACCAACTTCACCAGGAGCTGTGTCAGAAGCTGCCTCACCAATGGTGTTTGTAAAATGACACGTGAACCACAGGGACCTTGGTCCTAGGAGTCGGGACATTTGGGGCCGTCTGCAGACGGCTGTCGACCGTCTCAGGAAGCTGGTCACTGCAGGCCTTCCAGAGCCCACTCCAAAGCCCGTGGCGGTCGTCCCTGCTGACCCCCCCGCCACGGCCACCCCCGGCCCTGCCCCCGAGGCTTTCTTCACGGCCCAGCGGGTGACGAGAACGTGTGCACTGAGGTCGCGGTCTTCCTTGGGCGCCAGCGGCCCCCATGCCCGGCCCCCGCACGTGGCTGAGTGCCAGCCAGTCAGTGGTGGTGGGCTTGACGTCTGCCACTTCCGGCCTCGTCCCCGCGGGTCTCCGCCAGGCCCTCCTTGCTCGCCCTCACCTGCTGACCAGGTGCCAACGGGGCAGTTCTGGGATGTGGCTCCCGGCTGGGTGGCGCCCGAGGCTTGACCGACACACGGGGCAGAGCCCCCCACCGACCGTGACATCCATGAGAATTTCCCTGGGCTCAACCCCCGGACTGGGGATCGTTCCTTACAGACATTTCTTCCTGTAACGCACAACCAAGTTCTGCAATGCCCTCCACCTGACCCCTCCCACACGGCACCCCCCACTCCGACACACTGCACGAGCCCCGACTAAGGGCCCCTAAGAGCCCAGGGCAGCCCGCTTCTGACCTGTGTTGTCACCCGTAGCGGAGCCACTGTGGGCCCCGCGGGAGTTGCACTCAGCCCATCCGGACCCAGCACGGCACTGACATCGGTGGTCACTGGCGCTGACGCCCCATATAGACTCGCTGAAAGCGTAGCAGCTCTGGGTCACTTGAAGTTCCTTGAATGATGGTTAAGACCGAGGCCTCCTGTAGGGACAACAGGCCCACGAGCTAGCCCCAGGGCGGGCGGCATGCCCCGCTGCCCCGCCTCAGAACAGGGCCCTTCTAGACCCTTCTCTGACCTCTTCTGGATGCAGGAAAGGCCCCTGCAGTGTCTTCAAGGGTCGAGGAGATTCCGTCCTTCTCAGCCCCACCTTTGCCTTTGAGAACCTTGAGTGTGGGGGGACCTGCTCAGACCACTGAGACCCAACAGGGGCACTCTGCCCACTTTAGGCTTTTGAGTGACAAAATCACAAAAATAGCTAAAAGACAGCAAAATGGAGGACAGACTCAGAACAGCAGGAAAGAAGGGGCGGGGCTGGGCCTTCTCCTGTCTTGGCCCTGCTCCAAAGCCACGTGGCTGTTTTCCTGGTGAGAACAGGCTGCCAGGGCCCCAACCTGGTCCAGGAGGAGCCCCCAGCCCCAGCAAGGATTTTCCCTCTCCTAAAAGCTGCATAAGCAGAAACGCAAGGCATCCTGTAATGAAATCAGGAGAGAGCGAGACCCCGAGCTGCCCGGTGGGTGGGGGGCCGGTGGGAGGCAGCCAGGCTCTGCAGGCTAAGTACCCACATGAGCCAGCAAGCTCTGCACAGGTGGAGAGAGCCTGGAGAGCACGTGCCCCAGGGCCCCGACACTGCAGAAATGAAACCCCTAACTTGCAGCAGGTGAACGAGGTCGACAGGCTGGTGCTAGGAACATTCCAGAACGACTTCAAGCTCCATCAGTCAAGGGGCACCTGGGCACTTCAGTGGGTTGAGCGTCTGTTGATTTCAGCTCCAGACATGATCTCAGGATCCTGAGATCAAGCCCCATGTTGGGCTCCGCACTCAGCGGGGCCTCTGCTTGTCTCTCTCCCTCTGTCCCTCCCCCACTCTCCTGTGCTTGTGCTCTCCCTCTCTCAAATAAATAGATAGACAAATAAATAAAATTTTTTTAAAAAGCTCTATCAGTCAACCAAGAGAAAATAGAAAACAATTACATGAGGGACTCCTGGGAGGCTCAGTCAATTAAGCATCTGCCTTTGGCCCAGGTATGGTCCCAGAGTCCTGGGATCGAGTCCTGCATCAGGTTCCCTGCTCAGAGGGGAGTCTGCTTCTCCCTCTCCCTCTGCCTCTGGGCTCTCCGTCTCTGTCTCAAATAAATAAATAAAATCTTAAAAGAAAAGAAGGAAGGAAGAAAAAGAAAAGAACAGAGAAGAGAAGAAAACAACCGCACAAAACAGTAGCTTCATTAATCCTATTTTCGAAGCTTCTCAGAGCCTTACTGGGGAGGGGAGCAGGACAGTGCCCGGGTGATGCTGCCCATGGATCAGGCCAGAGACTGGTTGTCACGCAGTTTCTTCTGGAAACTACCCAGAACGTGTGAAAGATAAAAGATACCAGTGACTGAAAACAGAGTGCATGTTAAGTTTTAAAGTAGCTTTAGGGGCGCCTGGGTGGCTCAACTGGGTAAGCGACTGCCTTCTGCTCAGGTCATGATCCCGGGATCGAGCCCCACATCGGGCTCCCTGCTCGGCGGGAAGCCTGCTTCTCCCTCTCTCACTCCCCCTGCTTGTGTTCCCTCTCTCACTGTGTCTCTCTCTGTCAAATAAATAAATAAAATCTTTAAAAAAAAATAAAGTAGCTTTAGAGAAATACATGCAATTCTTAAAATTTGTCAGAAAGTAATAGTATTACCCGAAAGAAAGGAAGGAGGGAGGGGAGGAGGGAGGAAAGGAAGGAAGGAAGGAAGGAAGGAAGGAAGGAAGGAAGGAAGGGAAGAGGGGAGGAGAGGGGAGGGAAGGAGGACAGCCCACCCAGAAAATTGGTGAAATGTGAGTGGCGGCCTGTGTGTGGCTAATGGCCCCGCCCAGCGCCCCACAGTGAGAGGACTGAGAGGAGTCGCTAGGGGCGGCTGGGTGAAGGGCAGGGGAGCTGGGTCTCTCTGGAAAGGCCGCCGCGCTTAGGGTGTAAGTGCAGTTTGAAGAAGCTAAACCAAAGCAGGTGGGAATCTGCTTCTAAGTCAAGGACCAGAGGAAAGCTAGGGGTCTGTGGAACGACAGGGGTTTTCAAGGGATTATTTTATAGCACGTTCAGAGAGAAGACCCACAATGAAACTAAACTGAGTAAAAAGAAGACAAAGTTTGAATTCGAGCAAATCTAAATAGAAAATGCCAGAATGAGAACGTCACCTGCAGAAGAGGAGCCCGGACGTATGTGACCCGCACAGCTCAAAGAGCAGATGACCTCCCCGCAGAGGCTCACTTACTTTTCTTTCTTTCTCTTCTCTTTTTTTTAAAAGATTTTTTATTTATTTGACAGAGAAAGACACAGGGAGACAGGGAACACAAGCAGGGGGAGTGAGAGAGGGAGAAGCAGGCTTCCCACCGAGCAGGGAGCCTGATGCGGGGCTTGATCCTGGGTCTCCAGGACCATGACCTGAGCCGAAGGCAGTCGCTTAACCACTGTGTCACCTAGGGGCCCCTAGGATTTCACTTACCTTTCAAAAAGTGAAACAGACAGGCGCCGGGGAGGCTCACTTGGTTAAGCCACTGCCTTCAGCTCAGGTCATGGTCCCGGAGTCCCCAGATGTCAGGCTCCCAGATTCACAGGAAGTCTGCCTCTCCGTTTGACCTTCTCCTCTCTTGTGCTCCCTCTCTCTCTCTCTCTCGCAAATAAATAAATAAAATCTTAAAAAAAAAAAAAAAGCGGAAAGGAAGTTCTGCCTGAGTGGTCTGTCCTGCAGACTGGTCGGCAGGTCCCTCGCGGGACCGGTGAGAGAGGAGAAGGCAGATGAAGCTCTTTCTTGCTCAAGACTCTTCACTGATGATTGGAATAGAGACCATTTCAAATGCAAACCAAGTAATAAAGTGCCAGCCACACATGAGATGAAAACAGATTGCAATATGACTCCTGTTTACTCTCCTCAGACAAAAATCCACTGAAAAATGAATGCAAGATCTTGCAGTGCAAAAAAAATGTAGAGCTTTGTAATGAGCTCTCTTTGGCAGAAATATATGACTCCAGAGAGGGAACTGCTTCAGGAAGAGTAGGAATGGTGATAGAATGGGCTGAAGCCTCATCAGCAACAAAGGAAGTGAGAACTTCCAGACAGAACTCAAGCAGTGGAGGAAGGGGTGCAGCAGCAGGCTGATCTGCAGACTCTGTGTCACCATGCACGAGAAAGCTCCTGGTGGCCGGGCTCCCCGCCGGCTCTGCTCCGCAGCAAGAACATTCGTGGAGAGAAGATGCAGGCATGATGGGTAAATTAACACCGGGAAGGCAGACAAGGCTACACTTGGCGGTCCGCCACGTAGTGCACACACCTGCACACACACACGCACACACGCGTGCTCACATCTGCACACACACAGCATGCATGCACACACATGTGCTCACATCTGCACACACACAGCATGCATGCACACACACGTGCTCACATCTGCACACACAGCATGCGTGCACACACACGTGCTCACATCTGCACACACAGCATGCGTGCACACATGCACACACGCATGCACACACAGGGCTCTTCATCTCCAGAAACACACACCTTTGCTTATGAACCTCCCCCTTTTCTTATATTCTTTAAATCGCGGCAAAATTCATACAATACAAATTCAGCACTGTTGAAGTGAACGATGCGGTGACATTTGGTACGTCCACCAGCCTGTGTTAGCCCCTCTCCTGTCTGCCCCCCACCCCCCCAGTAAAACCACACCCCTCCCCTGCTCCCCTCCCCCCAGCCCGTGGAAACCACCGATCTGCTCTCTGCTTTTAGCGATTTACCTGTTCTGGATATTTCCCGTACCTGGAACCCTACAAGGAGGGGCCCTGTGTACCTGGTTTCTTCCGGGGCCTGACATCAACACGGAAACTTCAGGAAGCAGATGGGCAGGACGTCCCTTCTCTGCCCAGCAGAAGCTCTGCTCCAGCCCTCAGAGAGCCTCCCTCCTGCTGGCCTGGGGGGGGGGTGCTGCTTGTTAAAGGTAATTAACGGGCTCCAGGCAACCTTCGTTTTCTGTTTTTATTCACAATCCTTCAGGCATTTTAAATCTTATGATCTTGCCCTGAGCGGGGACAAAAAGCATAGTTTTTACATTTGCAAAACCATATGGTAAAAGGAAAATAAATTATACTAAAGAGATTTTTTTAAAAATATTTATTTATTTGAGAGAGAGAAAGGAGAGAGAGCATGAAGAAGGTCGGAGGGAGAAGCAGACACCCTACAGAAATGGGAGCCACATGTGGGATTCGATCCTAAGACTCGGGATCTGACCTGAGCCGAAGGCAGTGGCCCAACCAGCTGAGCCACCCAGGCGCCCCCTAAAGAGATTTTGTTTTTAAAGATTTTATTTATTTGAGAGAGACAGAGAGAGAGAACACTTTAAGAAAATCACCTTTTTGCACCAAAGCGTCTGAAGAATGCTTTCTTGGCTGTTGGCTTCGAACCCTAACATGGTCGTTCCTACATCCTACGTGTCTGAGCCTGAGGCTTTGAGTCCAGGATCTCACTTGGACGCCGAGCCCCGGTGCGAACTTGGTGAGGGTTTTATCTCCTCTTCCTTTCCTCTCATTTTGGGGGCCCTTCAAGGAGTAAGGCCTTACCGGGACACTTCCATGTCGACTGCTCAGGCTGCAGTCCTCGAGCCCGTGGCTGCTGTGCCAGGAAGGGGAAGTCTCCCTTTTGGCTGAAGTCAGTACCCTGATCTGGATGGTAATGAGACCCAGAGACCCGATGCCCTCTCTCTGTTCCTGTCCTTCTACAAAGCTGTCTTGGGCAGGGGACAGCCACCTAAGTCACCAGGACGGCTACCAATCTTGAGACTCCCGGTGAGGTTTCCTCCTGCCTGATCTCATGTGATCCCGTCCACAGGTCTGGTCTAGCCGCCTGGGCCCGCGGGCCCTCCCCGGGGAGCCGGCCCAGACCAGTACCCGATAGAATCAAAAGCACTCCTGGGAGGGCTTCCTAGGCAGCTGGCGGCAAGGACTGTGTGTGTTGGAATGTCGCTTTGACCATGATGGATTTCTGTCTCTACTGTTTTCCATCAATGTCCTCTACCACTTAAATTACAAAATTGGGCAATTTCCTTTGTAAAACGTTTCTAGTGTTCTCCATGGGTTTAAAATGGCAGGTCCTTCAAGGCAGGGTACTTCCGTCCATACGCCTGTGATGGGCAAGGGAGGCAGGCCTCCCTCCTTCCCGGCCTCCAGCAGCAGCGGTGGGCAGAGCGATTTTGTTCCGGGGGGCGCCTCGGGTCGCTCCGCGGAGCCTCTGATGTACCCTGTGTGTGGGACCCCACTCGAGAACCGGGGCAGGGCGATCTTCTAGGTAATGGACCTTCTCTCTTCTTCAGTTCTCACGAGCTCTCCCGGGTGACTTTTAACCGACTGGAAACCATTCAGATTGCACAATTCGGGAAAGGACCAAGCTCCGTAGCCCTGCCTGGCCGCAGTGGTGACTGTGAGGAGAGGGCCTCTCTACCCCAGCCCCGACCTCAGGGCCTCCTGCCGTGTTGTGCGATGTGTCAGCTCCGGAACATCCTCCTGACATACGGGGTGATAATTATCTAAATAGGCGTCCTCTGAGTAAACCCATGCTGCTGGAGGAAACACAGGCCCTCCCAAGCAAAGGGGACCCTGACTCTTTCTCACTGTCTCTCCTCCTGATAGGTGGGGGGGCTTCTCCCTCCCTCATTTCCCCAGGGAACGGCTATAACTGGAGTCAGCTGTGGTTAGTCTCCCTGCCGATGGGGGCTTTAAGGAATATTCCCAAGCAGCTGCTGAAAATCCCTTTATTTGGGGGAAGGAGGGGAGGGGGGAGAGAGAAGAGGCCTGACATGGACTGCCTAACCCTTCCCGGCTTGTTGGTGGGAAAATATGCCGCGTACCCCTCTCTTGGAGCCTCTTCTCGCCCCCCTCCCCCTCGTCCTGTTCTGTCCCCCCCTTGGGTGTGGCCTGCGTTACAGGCTTCCGGACCACCCTCTGCGCCCCAGGCCCCAGGGCTCCACCTCCCCTCGCCATGGGGGGGGGGCGAGGAAGAGCACCCCAGACCTAATACCACCCACTCCAGTGTCCCCACAGGTCTCAGGTAGAAATTCACCTTCGGGAGGATCCAGGTGGAACATAATTCAGTATTCAAACTAAGTTAAGTTTGGGGCGCCTGGGTGGCTCAGTGGGTTAAATTAAAGCCTCTGCCTTCGGCTCAGGTCATGATCTCAGGTCATGATCTCAGGGTCCTGGGATTGAGGCCCACATCGGGCTCTCTGCTTGGCAGGGAGCCTGCTTTCTCCTCTCTCTGCCTGCCTCTCTGCCTGCTTGTGATCTCTCTCTCTGTCGAATGAATAAATAAAATCTTTAAAAAAAAAAAAACTAAGTTAAGTTTGTTGGTTTAATTAAGATGGGCGTGTCTTTAAAGTTATCAGCAGCAAACGTGGAATTTTTATTCTACGGCGTTTTACTGAAGGTCGAATGAGCTCTCGGTATCCGTGTTGCAGTTTGTTGAAGTGCTGGCGGGTCCCGGCTGTCTCCAGCAGTTCATGGGTGGTTGTTAAGATAGCTTTTGAAGTCTCTGGTAACCAGAAACATTAACGTTTTGCTTGGATGAAAAATGAAATTAAATTCATCGGATATCTGGGTCTTTTCCAAAGAGTATAAAGCGTTAAATCATTGATTACTGGATGTAGGTTTGTGCTTTTGACTTTTTATTGCAAGAAACAGAATATTTCAGTCTGTTGTAAACATGCTTTGTGCATAACCAGTTCCGAAATTTGCCGTCCAAAGAATTCTGGTTTAAGAGTTCACAATTGGTTACTACTTAGATTTACTGGAGCTAAGTTTTCCAAAAAATGCAAAATTCTACTAAATGTAATTATGACTGATGGAAATAAGGGAAACGACTCTGTATGTAGCAAAGTAGGAGATATGTAAAAAAGATAGAAGAAATGGGAATGCATTTTTGTTGAACATAAAAGAAGGTAATTTTGCCCTAAATAGTATGGCTGTTTGGAGAGAAATGGCTTGGGACAAAATCTGAAAGCAAAGAAAAGTTGGAGAAGGCTTGTGAAGGAAAATCTCTGGAAAGGAATTTTAGACGTGGTCAGGATGGACTAAGATTGAAATGAACGGACTTTAGGGTCACCTGGGTGGCTCAGTCATTATGCATCTGCATTCAGGTCCTGGGACTGAGCCCCATGTCGGGCGCCCCGCTCTGCAGGAAGCCCGCTTCTCCCTCTCCCACTCCTCCTGCTTGTGTTCCCTCTCTCATTGTCTCTCTCTATGTCAAATAAATAAAATCAAAAGAAAGAAAGAAAGAAAGAAAGAGAGAGAGAGAGAGAGAGAGAGAGAGAAAGAAAGAAAGAAAGAAAGAAAGAAAGAAATGGATTTTGAAGTACGTTGGTATAAGGTTAAAAGTCTGCTTTCTCTCTGTTCAAAAAGACAAATTTTCTTGAGTTCTTGGTCTGCTATTGATAAGAAAATGTAAACAAGTTGTTTTCTCTTTTCCTACCCAGAAAAACCAGTTTCTATGTTTTGCCTTTATGAGGTCTTTGACCCTAGGCATGTGCTTTAAATCTTTCCAAGGTTTTAACAAACTTCTCCAAGATTTAAATTGGGCACAAAGTCTCATTGACTAATTAGGCCTGTTTGTTATGTTACGTTCTGGTGTAAGGTCGTCCTAGCTGGGGGTCTGGCTGTGGAAGGTGTCATTGCATCATAATGAATTCTCAAATCAGATCATTAACAGTGTTCATTTCTGAGGTTTCTGTTATTTATGATTGTTCTTATTCTCTTGCAAAATGAGTTGCATTTTCAAGGAGATTCACAAAAAGGAGTTTTAGGACAAATACAGGTACTCAGTATCTTTAAGATCAAAACTGAAATGGGTAGGAATTTCCAGAACTAAAAAACTGCATTCAAATTCAACAGGAATTAGTAACATGGGACTAAATGAAATAAAAAGATGATAATAGCATTGTGGCTCTTGTTGGAAACATTGTTAGCTCTCTAATGTTTACTCTTCCAGATTAAGGAAACAAGTTATCTATGATTTACAGAACTGTAACAAAGTATTCATTTGTGAACAAATTGAAGCTTTTAACTTTCCTCTCTACCCAACCCTCTGAAATTCAAAAGGTCTCAGTATGCATTCCTTCTTCCATCGCAATCCTAGTCGTTCCCATAAGGTCAAGAAGATCTCTTCTCCTTATAAGGGGACACCCTCAGAAACATGGGCTATTTTACCAAGGCTTTGACTGGAATGCCCCATTTGAGAAAGACATGCATAGACTCAGAGATGGCCAGACAGCTTTAAGGAGCCAAGGTGGACTTTATGAAACCTGGAGCCGCAAAACCCCTCGGAACAGCTGGCCTGATCCCTTGTTTAGCGCTCCCAGCAGCCTCGCCAGGTGAGGAAAGAATGTCACTTCCCGGCAGGTACAGAAACCTCAGGATGCTCTGGGGATCTCAGGAAGAGGAATTAGTCCAATCTCCAGGGATTGCAGGCATGTCTGATGGCAAATACTTGGGTTGGCTCCTGGCCTGGGGAGGCTGCTGAAAGTCCAACCTAGAGATTCCTTACCAAAAGTTCCAGCATGGGGCGCCTGGGGGCTCAGTTGGTTAGGCATCTGCCTTCGGCTCAGGTCATGATCCCAGGGTCCTGGGATCAATTCCCACATCGGACTCCCAGCTCCGCGGGGAGCCTGATTCTCCCTCTGACCTTCTCCCCTCTCATGTTCTCTCTCTCTTTTTCAAATAAGAAAAGAAAAAGTTCCAGCAAAGCAGATTCTAAAAGATCTATATGACCAACCATTATTCTTGTTGAGCTTATGTAAATGCTTAGGCCAAGTTTGTTAAAACTAGACTTGCTTTTCAAATAAATGAGTCCTGACTTGGCTATCCTGGTTGAAAGTGAGGGTTATCGTAGAGAGAAAAATGTTTCAGTAACACATGTCTGTGGATGTTAAATTCCAGATCTGATTGTCTAAATGTTTGTTGTTTGCCTAAGCTAGACAACTGGAAGGCAGACTGCAGAGAAATGGCCACAGTAGCTCACATACAATCCCCTTGCTTGGTATTCTGTGGGGATAGTAACAGGACCCCATGGGCACATGATTATTTGAACAACTGGGAAATAGGATAGATTTCCCCAACAGTTGTATCATTCAGCTATCACCTTGACCAGCTCTTTGTGGCTGGAGCATTCCACACCCTCTGGGGCCAACTACGGGCTTGTGGAGACAATGGATGACCCCAGTGTCTTTATGACTGGATTGGATGATGCACGTGGGGGATGCCCTTATCTCGAGACAAATCTTCTCCCACTTGGCAGTGACCCCTTATAATCTGGATATTGTTATCGCTGGGCCTCAAGGAGGTCTTCTTGATGGTATCATCCCGCAGTCATATTGACCCTAAAGCCACCTCTGTTAAGGTACAATGGCAAGCAAAGGCTTTTAGCCAAGCTTATGACATTTCTCCTGGTAGGAGCCTCAAAGCTCACTCTGCGGCGGTCCCTGGCTGGAATGACTTCACATCAGGCCCTCGCCTTAGAGACCGAAGGCCGCCAGCAGGTGCTGGCGGTGGGCTTACTAAGTACTAGCTATGCTTATAGATGTGTCTGAAATACACGTAAAGCCGGTCAGACTTCAAACTCAGCTACCTACCTTACGCCTGAACAAGCCATCATACTTCTGTAGAGCAGAACTGCTAGAGGTTCTTGATCTCATTTATGTGAGTCAGCCAGATTTAAAAGATGCCCCTACTGAAAACACAGACGAAAGTCAGTTTACTGATGGTGATAGTGTCACGAAAAAAGGAGTAAGAAAAGCTGGTGTGCTGTAACACTCACTCGTGCTTTGCAATCGCCAAAACCTTAAAAATTAATATTTGTACTGGTTCCACACATGCTTTCCCAGTCCTGCACCCTCATGGAGCTGCATGCATGGAAATTAGGAAGGGACTGTGCGTGCCCAAGGAACGGCTCAGAAAAGACCTGAGAAGACAGCGGTTTACACCTCAGGCTGGTCCTCAGCACGGAGACAGCCCGCGACAGTCACACGAACGACAACGAAACACAAACACCAGGAAAGGGGGAGAATCTGAGTTCCAGAGTTATCACATCATGAGATCCAAACGTCCGGTGGTCAGCCAAAAAATCGCAGACACACGAGGAGATGGGAGTCTGGCTCACTGAATGGAAAAAGAATTCAACAGACTCGGTCCCTGAAACAGACGTGGGGTCAGACCCACTAGACAGACTTTGGAGCAACTGTGTTAAAGATGCTGAAAGAAGGTCGCCTGGGGGCTCGGTTGTTGGGCGACTGCCTTCAGCTCAGGTCATGATCCCGGAGACCCGGGATCGAGCCCCGCATCAGGCTCCGTGCTCGGCAGGAAGCCTGCTTCTCCCTCTCTCACTCCCCCTGCTTGTGTTCCCTCTCTGGCTGTGTTTCTCTCTGTCAAATAAATAAATAAAATCTTAAAAAAAATAAAATTATGAAAACATTGCAACTATTTTAGAATAAAAAGAAGCAAAACCTCTATACTCATATCTGTGTACTCAAGTCTATACCCCAAAAGAACCCTTCTTTTCTTACATATTTTAACAAATATTTTATGTATTTATTTAAGAGGAGGAGGGGCAAAGGGAGAGAGAATCTCAAGCAGACTCCCTGCTGAGCAGAGAGCCCGATGTGGCCTCGATCCCAGGACCCTGAGATCATGACCTGAGCCGAAGGCAGAGGCTTTAACCCACTGAGCTACCCAGGCGCCCTATTTTTAATTTTTTGAGGACCTGCGGTACCACCCTCCAAAGGCTGCACCCTTGGAAGTTCTCACCAGCAACACACGAGCGCTCCAGTCCCTGCACGGCCTCACTGGCACGAGCCGTTTCTGCATTTTTGGTAAGAGCCATCATAACAAATATGAAACGGGCGTCACCGTGGCCCTGACTTGCATCTCCCTCGGACCCGTGGGGCAGAGCGTCTTTGCATGTGCCCATCTTCTTTGCAGAGATGTCTGCTCAATTCCTGTGCCCATTTTTATCAGGTTGTTTGTTGTTCAGTTTTAGGACCTGTCTAAATATTCTGGTATCGATTCCTTACCTGATGCCTGATTGCAAATATTCTCTCCCACTCCGTAGGTGCCTCTTCATTCCGTTGTGCCCTTTGACGAATTTCCTCACTGCGACAGCCCGCTCCTGGTCCTGGGCTACGATCTCCCACAACTTGGTGAAGTTCAGGGTCCTGTGTGAAATGGGTAACAATATTTGCCCTGCATGGGTTATTGTGGAAATGAACAAATGTGGAAATAATAGTATTATTTATTATATATCATATTTATTTTATATTAAATAACGTATAGCATCTCCTCCAGAAAGGGTTTGAGCAGCCGCCCTTCTGTGGTGCCTCCCCTCTCCTCCGAGGTCTGAGGACACAGCTCTGTCCCCAGTTGTGTCGTGTTGACACCCTAGTGCAGCTGGGGCTGCGTAGTATTCACGAGGCGCACACACAAAACTAAGCCTTCCTTTTTGTCCCCCCGGAAGGCCTGGCGCCACGGAGCACACGAGGCCCAGCACTGCCACACGCCACGGGCGCGCGGAGGTACTCCTCAGCCTGTGGAAAGGCGGGCCCCTGGGCTCGGGGAGGGCACCAAGCCACCTGGACGCTGCGACTGGAGAGCCCCCCGAGCGCGCGCTCTTAGGGGCTCAGACCCTGAACAGCCTCCCCTGGTGCATCCTGCCTCTGTTCCCAGCCACCCAACCCCTGGCAACTCCACTTCTAGAATCTTCCTGTGCACCCTGTGGATTCTCTGTCCTGGTGACTGCACGAACCCTCAGCTCACGTCGTCTCTCACCGTTCTCGGCTCAGTGAGGACACTGGCCCTGGGGCCCCTCCCTTCTAAGGTCGCAGCCTCTGGTGGGCTTTCTGAGGCTCTGCCTCCTGAAGTGGGGGTCCCAGGCCGACCGGATCGGGCCCCCCCTCCCCGGCCTCCAGCCACTCTCTGGGCAGGGACCCCGTCCTTGTTTCCCCGGCGGCCTGCCAGGCTCACGGATGCCAACTCCCTCGGGCAGGCGGTTCCGGAAGCGTGGGCTGAAAGATCCACAAGTCCGGCTGCGCAGACTCACACACAGGCTCCGCGGGAAGGCAAGCACGTGCGGCCGAGAGGCAGGCCCGTGGCCTCAGAGACAAGAGCCTCTGCCCGGCCTCCCGTGGGCCACGCCAAGCTCCCTGCCTGCCGTCTGCCGTCTGTAATTAAAAACAAGGAAGGCATAGCGGCCCCGAACACGAGCCTCAGCTAGGGGCGGCCATTAGCATCCAGAGTGCCCCCCAGCACCCCCGCTCCCAGGGTGCTCACGAGGCCTGCCGTGCCCCCCAGCACCCTGCCCCCAGGGTGCTCACGAGGCCTGCCGTGCCCCCCAGCACCCTGCCCCCAGGGTGCTCACGAGGCCTGCCGTGCCCCCCAGCACCCCCGCTCCCAGGGTGCTCACGAGGCCTGCCGTGCCCCCCATCACCCCCGCTCCCAGGGTGCTCACGAGGCCTGCCGTGCCCCCCAGCACCCTCCCACCAGGGTGCTCACGAGGCCTGCCGTGCCCCCGCCTAAGTCAGCTGGCCAGAGTCAGTGATGCAAGTGCTGCGCAGCCGGACGCTGGCATGAGGGACCCCGCCCTCGCCCAGGAGGTGCATCCTGTCTTCCAGAAGGCTGGGCTGGCCGCGCTGGCCTAGCAGGTTTTCCATGCATGCTCACTGGCTGAGAGAGAACACAGACGGCTCTGTGTGAGGCCTCCCCCTTCCGCAGGTGGCTCCCCACCTCTGCCTCCTTCAAAGGGAAACCAGAAGCAGGGTCAGCCTGTGAGCCTCCCTCCGGAGTAGCCCAGCCAGAACGCCCCCGGCCATCTCCCACACACCGGTGTTCACACTGCACGCCTCTCCTTCTCAGCCCCTCGAAGAGGGAAGATACTTAAGAAGGCATGAAAAGGGGCAAAATGGCCACGCTTTTAAAAAGCTATTATTTTAACAGCTTTATTAAGATATAATCCACACACCGTGTAGTCCACTCATCTAACACACACGGTTCAGTGACCTGTAGTTGATCCCAAGGCTCGTGCTCCCACCACCATCATCTTGGGTTCTCCCCCAGCCCCGCCCAGAGATACCCCTTCACCGCTGAGCGGTGCCCCCCACGCGGTCGTCTGCCGCCCTCGGCAGCCACCAGTCTGCTTTCTCCCTCGGATTTGCTGATGCTGGACATTTCACAGAATTGGAATCCTACAGCGCGTGGCCTTTTGTGACTGGCTCCTGTCGCTCAGCATAAGGTCCAGCCTTCATCGGCGCTTAGTGCCCCGGCGCTGCCCTCCTCGTGGCTCAGTAACATGCCATCAGCGGACCACATTCTGCTTGTCCATTCGTCATCTATTGGTGGACATTTGAGCTGTTTCCACCTTTTTTAAAAGACTTTATTTTTGAATCTCTGTACTGAAGGGGGGCTTGAACTCACAACCCCGAGATCGAGTCCCATGCTCCATGGACTGAGCCAGGCAGGCGCCCCTGTCTCTCCCTCTTTAACTATCGTTGGTAATGCTGCCATGAGCACCTGTGCCCCATGTATGCTGCCAGTGTCTTGGGCATTCATCTAGAGGTAGACTTCATGTTCTACGGTGACTTTACCTGCACACCGGCTGCAACCCACCAGAAGCCTGTAAGGGCTCCAACTTTGCCACATCGTCCCAGACACCTGTCACTGTCTGTTTTGATTCTAGCCTAGTAGTGGGCATGAAGCGGGATCTCCCTGTGGGTTTGATGTGCCTTCTCCCGATGATCAACGACACTGGGCCTCTTCCGCACGCGTGGCCGTGTCTCACACACATTCAGCAAACTCAGCTGTCCACCTGCTGTCTGCCTGGCCCCTGGGAATGGGAGTGACCCAGATAGACACAGTCCTGCCCCACAGAGCTCTGGTCCTCAGGGGTACACACATGTTGCTAAAAACAGAGTCCCGGGGGGGCTCACCAGGCTGTGACCCAGAAGCCACAATCCAGACGGGCCTGAAGGGTGCTGGAAGGTGGGAATGGGTCATGAGATCTTCCCTCCGGACCTTCAATAAAATCAGAATGGGGGAGGGGGGCGCCTGGGGGGCTCAGTCGTGTCTGCCTTCGGCTCAGGTCGTGATCCCGGAGACCCAGGATCCAGCCCGGCATCAGGCTCCCTGCTCAGCGGGAAGCCTGCTTCTCCCTCTCTCACTCCTCCTGCTTGTGCTTCCCTGCTTGTGTTCCCTCTCTGGCTGTGTTTCTCTCTGTCAAATAAATAAATAACATCTTTAAAAAAAAATCGTAATACGGTTGTTGGCAGTGTCTGGACTTGGTGATGGTGTCAGTTTTAAGCTGACCATAGAAATGTCAAAGATGTGAAGAGATGGCCACCCCTGGAGGGGGCATTACGGGCCCAAGAGGGGAATGCACACTTGGACTGTGCGTGGGCAGCCGCTGAGTTAGGCCAGAGCCTCCCCTCGCTCCTCAGAGAGGTGACGGCACACACAAAACCCCAGGGAACATGAACACAGAAGGTGGGACGGTGGGTGCCCTGGCGTGGAGGGGGCACGGAGCCCACAGTGGGTGCCCAGTCACGGTCTGGGAGGATGCAGGGGCTCTGTGGGCGGGCGGGGGGGACCAGTGCACAGCAGTTGAGGTGGACGTGCTCACTGCCCATGCACCCTACACGCACTCAGACCTGGTTAAGAAGGTCAAGTTTATATCGCGCGTACTTCACCATAATAATAAGACAGCGCTCAGTCGGCCCACCTCTCCCATCCCTGATGCAATGAAAACAAGGCAAACCAGTCCTGCGCAGGGTGAGCTGGCCAACAGCTCCAGCCACCTCGTCCCCGCTCAGGGTGGCCCCTCCCTCCCCAGGGAAGGCCGGGAGGAGAGAGACGTCCTCAGCCCCCTCCTCCCCGGAGCTGCCGGAGCTTCCGTTTGCCGGTCCCCCGCACCCGCAGCCGCGCCCTGCCCCGGAACTCACTTCTGGGGACCTACGCTGCCGCGCCCCTTCCCACATCGAGGCTCCTCAGTGCTCCCCGCCGCAGCCTGAGCGTCTCGGCGACCGGCGGCCCAAGCAGCCCTGCGCCGCTGTG
>PITA01012971.1:29492-59691 GCA_004023965.1 Spilogale gracilis
GGACCACCGGGCCCACTCGGAACCACCCGGACCACCGGGACCCACCAGGACCGCCCGGACCACCCGGACCACCGGGACCCACCAGGACCGCCCGGACCACCGGGCCCACACGGAACCACCCGGACCACTGGGACCCACCAGGACCGCCCAGACCACCGGGCCCACTCGGAACCACCCGGACCACCGGGACCCACCAGGACCGCCCGGAACCAGCCGGACCACCCGGGCCCCACTGGACATGGACGCGCGGGGACTCAAAGCCCCCGGCGGGGACGCGCTGGGCGACGCGGTGAGCGGGCTCCCCTCCCTCCCCTCCTTCGCGTCCCTCCGCACCTGCACCGCCTCGGGGACTGAGGGCGGGTCGTGGGTGGGCTTGGCCTGCTGGGTGAGCGTGGCCCGGAGGACTCGGGCCGACTGCCCCGCCCCACCCTCCCCTGCAAGCCCTTGGCGCCCCCACCCCTTCCTGCCTCCTATTCGCGGGAAGAGCACGCGCAACCGATGCGAACTATGTCTTCCATCAGTCACAGCACGGGTGTTTCTCCGCGGTCTGTGACACGACGTCTGCGATCCCACGCCATCCCCCGCACCCCCGGCTCACCACGAGCCCGCAGCGGGACCCTGGGGCAGGGGTAGGGCCCGGCGGCGACAGGTGCTTCTGCGCGACTCGGGAGGACGTTCTCCTGTGTTCCCTCCTGGACATTGGGTAGTTGTACTGCCTACATTCAGGTGTATGATCATTTTGAGTTCATTTTTGCGTAGAGTGGGAGTTAAGGGGCAGGCCTGCTTATTTAGTTATGTGTTTGGTTATCTTATTGTTCCCGCCCCGTTTGGAATGATTTTCCATAACTTCTGAATTGAAAGAGCCGGGCACCTGGTCAAAAATCTAACTAAGTAGCCAACTAACTACATAAATGGGGATGGTTCTACTCCATGATGCTAAAACGCCCTGCATCAAGAGTAAATAGTAAAAAAAAAAAAAAGAAAGAAAGAAAGAAAAAGGCGATAGATCTGATTTATTTAAATTTGAGACATCAAGATACCAATATACATATATATTACATTAAGTTGTTTATGGTTCATTTTTTCAGGCAGAAGATCTATTTCAGGAACTTCAAGAACATTTTCAAGCTCTGACTGCAACATTAAACCTCAGAAATATCCTTTTCTATCTTATAACAAATACTGTGATGCCTTTGAACTCTAAAATTACCATGGAACATCTTTTTGTTTGCTGCTAGTGGATAACTGACCTGGGATTTCCTGGTGTTGACATTTGTGCTTTTCCGTGGCATCCTGTTGTAGTGGTTCCCATTCGCAGGTAATTACTTCCCGCCTGACCAGCAATACAGGGCATTCTGCATGAGTGGTAAAGTGCAACACCACATGCACGTATTGCCAGGTGGGGCTTCTCCACCAAGCCCTAAATAAGCCTGGGTAGTCTGCTGAATAACATTTATACCTCACCAGCAAGCAGAAATTTACAAACATAATGTGGAAAGTCTTCAACATCCTTTGTTTTGTTTTGAAGCTTCCACAGCTTGCTGCTTTGTTAAGACATGAATTCAAGCAAAATTAGGGTAGAAAGTTTGTTTCCACTTCAAGCAAACCCAGATACGGGCTAGAGATCACCTTACACAAATAAGTTCATTCCTAGAAATTATATGCAAAGTACCTGCATATGGAACCATTAACTTCGGCTTCTGATTCTGAAGATGGGGGAAAATATTCCTAAACATAATAAAATTAAACCGTAGGAAAGTTGGTTTTAAGTAAAAGTAATTTCTATTATATATTCATACTCCTGAGAGTCTGGTGAAAACATAGCTGAACGTCTCATGGCCCTGAGTCCGTGCACGCAAGGGGAGCCAGTCTTCAGAACCAAGCACACAGTTCAAGGGTCGCAGGCACAAAACGCTCAGGGGGTGGTTCACCTGCACCGACCCAGTGTTCGATGCCCTCGCTTTAAGTATCAGCCTTGGTTTGCATCAGCGGCCTTGATGAGTGCGGTCTGAGGTCGGCTCTCAGGGCCTTCTGGCTGGTGCCCTGCACCCCATGCACAATTCTCTTTTTTTTCTTTTTTTAAGATTTTATTTAGTTATTTGACAGAGGGAAAGATCACAAGTAGGCAGAGAGACAGGCAGAGAGAGGAGGAAGCAGGCTCCCCGCTGAGCAGAGAGCCCAATGCGGGCTTCGATCCCAGGACCCTGAGATCATGACCTGAGCTGAAGGCAGAGGCTTTAACCCACTGAGCCACCCAGGTGCCCCCACAATTCTCCTTAACGTTGTACTGGAAGAAATGGGGAAGCGCATTGAGGATTTACAGAAGAATGTCAATGACCTGATGGTGCAAGCTGGGATTGAAAATTCTATTACAGAACAAATGGTGAGGTCATCACTAGGAGACTAAATATGTTTGCTTTTTGCATATCTTTTGATTACTTTCATCTTGAAAAATACGATCCCATATTTGTTCGCTGTGGGGATTACTGCCTTTGTCTATACAGAGAACCTTCAGGAATGATAAAAGACATTTACAAATGCTCTTTTCTAAACAGTCTAACTGGAACACTCGTCATCATAATTCCTTAAAAAATGTACTTTTAAATGACAAGCTCTATTATTTAGAAATTGGCTTTTATTAAAGCACTTTTTACTACTACCCCTCAAATCAGTCTTCAGTCAAAACACAAGTGAGGATGGTGCTCCCTAAGGCTCCCGTCCCAGGCCCTCACAAACGAAACATTTCTTGTCCAGTGAAACACCACACTTAGTCCTGAAGATGCAAACACACACTCAGCCCTGGGTCTCAGACCAGATTTACGTCCATGCGACATAAAGACAGACTCAACTTGATTTTATGAAGATACTTCTATTTTATTTCCACAACATTCTGGTTATATAAGCATATTTTGATTGAATAGTGTAGGTGCCTTTGTTTTCCCACTTTGTTTTATGATTATTATCCTAAGTCAGCTGGCAAACGACCCATATTTCACCTGCTAAATCAGGGCTGGGTCACCTCTCAGCGACTTAGAACTATCTGCTGCATCTGGTCTGCTGCTGAAAACAGTAACGGGAGGCTGTGACCTGCTTAAGGGCTGCAAACCACTGCAGGGGGTGCTCTGTCTCCAGGGAGCATTGGGGTGCATCCGGCCGCACACCCCGAGGCCTCAGGCCTCCCCAGCCTCCCACAGGCCCTCCTCCTGCAGGGCTGATTTGGTGGTAAGACAGGAGAGCAGGGGGGGATGGCAGCCCAGGGACCCTGGCCCTTCCCTTCATCACCCAGATGCAGCTGCTGTTTTAAATTTGGTTAAAACCACAAAATACCAAGCATCTAGTTAAACGATTAGGTAGATGTGGAAACCTCACTGTTGGATGCGCACACAGCCTGAGAGGTCAGGTCCTCCAGTTTGTTTAAAAGGGGTCCTGCCTTTTACAGGAATAGAGAAAGACCTAAATAAATGGAGATGTTTGGATAAATCTGAGTCTGTTGGTTGCACTAGGGCAGGGGTCACAGAGGGCTTGTGCCGGAGACTTGGGGGATTCTGCCCACCCCTGAAACCTGTGTTCCTGTCCTGGGGAAGGGCGAGTGTAGGAGGCAGAGTCAGGGAACCCAGAATGCTGGAGACGTTCCAGGCTTGTCCGCGTCCCCTTTGAATGACACCATGGCCCCTTTCCTGCAGCTAACCCCGTGCGGAGAGGCGGTGTGTGGTGGGAGTTCTCCCCGGGCTGTCCCGGGCAGGCAGTCACAGCCGTGCAGCCCCGATGCACAAGCGATGGTCCGCTGTCCCCAGAGCACACTGCTTACTCAGCTGCTGCTGTGAGTGCACACGGACCCCGTCGGTGGAAAAGGAAAAGCATTAACATGCATGTTCTTCTGTATGCTGGATTTCTCCTATCCACAGATCTTTTAATAATTATAGGAAATTGAGGTATTTTTATTGAAAGCTTTGGATTCCTATTTATTTAACTGTACATTAACTAGTATATAAATCAACCATTACCTCTTTCAAATTTTTTTCTTACAGTCCTGAGGACCAGTCACTTGAAAAAGTGATAAAATCAAAACTGTACTTTTTAAATAATAATCTGCATGAGTTCTAACTTTTACTACTTAATTAAAAAAATTCTAATAAAATGAAAGATTAAAAGAACAAACAATCCAGTAAGAACATAATTCAGAAAATGAATAACAAAGATGGTTGTAAAATTTTTTCAATATAACTTGTATTTATAAACAAGGGGAGAACAGCATAAGTTATATTGGGTCAATTTTTTCCCCCTGAATTAAGTTCTGTATAGATTGTTTTAAAAAACATCATAAGCTGCTTTCTGATTGAGACTGCTTTTTAAATAGCTCGCGTCCCCGCCCAGCTCTTGCAGTCCTACGGTGCTGGGGAAGAGTCGCTCTAATCTGTCCCCTCCGGACAGTGTGGACCGGTGTTCTCCACCTCCGAGGCCCACCCCGCCCGAGCCCGAGCGTGCGGCAGCTGACTTTGGAGAGACAATCCAACAACTGTCCCATTTACCCCCCTAAGCCCAAGTAAAGTAGAGCTATGATCATCTAAAAAGGGCTCGGTGGGCGGGAACTATGTCAACAGCGCCACGCAGCACTTTTTTTTTTTTTTAAAGTAGTTATTTTTCAGGACACCTGGGTGGCTCAGTCATTAAGGGTCTGCCTTGGGCTTGGGTCTGATCCCGGAGTCCCACATCAGTGTCCTTACTCAGCGGGAAGCCTGCTTCTCCTTCTCCCTCTGCTGTTCCCCCTGTTTGTGCGTTCTCTTTGTCAAATAAAAAATAAAATCTTAAAAAAAAATAAAAAAGGGTTGGTAATAGGCTCTCGTTGTAAAAAATAACATTATACCTGCATATGAGATAAACCTTATTCTTCATACAAAAGTCAAAATTACCCAGAATTCTATAATTTAGAATTAACCACTATATTTTTCTGTGCATACTATTTTATATATGCTTGATCATGTTCTTTATAATCTCATATCCTGTTCTCTTTTCATATCACAGACATTTTTCCAAGTGAGAATTTCATACACTTCTCATCCTTCCTTTTGTAAATAGCTGGCTACTATTCTATCATATGGCTGGCATAATGTAGACTTTCCCATAACTATCCCTTGGACATTGAGGCTACTTCCCACTTCTTGCTGTTACAGACAATGCTATAAGGGGCACTGTCACCGTGAATTCTGTGCACGTCATTAGGGTCACGAGTGTGACCGACTGAAGGCCAAGTGCATTCACTCAAACGCATCTAAGAATGGGAGCGCCATGTTATACTCCGAATAGTGCCGCATGCCTTTCCTTTTCTATTTTATTTAAAAAAATTTATTTATTCATTTGAGAGTGAGAGCGAGTGAGAGCGAGAGAACACACAAGCAGGGGGAGCAGCAGGCAGATGGAGAAGCAGGCTCCCCAATCAGCAGGACGAATGACACGGGACCTGAACCCAGGACCCTGATATCACGACCTGAGCTGAAGGCAGACGCTTCACCAACTGAGCCACCCAGGCGCTCCATATCTTTCTGTTTTTAATCCAAAGTCTTAAAATGGCATCATTTAAATTCAGTATTCTTGGTGATGTAAAATCATGGTAGTTCCACTGAATTATGTGAAAAATCTCAAAGCGCCTTAGCTCTTACAATCTCAGCAGAAACTAAAGTGGATATCTGAAGTAAACCACAGATCTGAGTACTCATTAATAACACAGACCACAATTCAAATACCAGGATTTTTAAGAAATTAAGTAGAAAAGAAAGCTTCTAGGACCTGGGTGGCTCAGTCGGTTAAGCGTCTGGCTTTTGATTCCAGCTCAGGTCATGATCTCAGGGTAATGGGATCGAGCTCCCAGAGAGACTGCACACTCAGAGGGGGGTCTGCTTGACATTCTCTCTCTCCCTCTCCTCCAGCCCCTCCCCCTGCTCGCACTCTCTCTCAAAATAAATAAAATCTTTTTTAAAAAAAGGGGAGGAAAGCTTCTATAGTTAATAACTAAAATAAAAACATTAGGGGTGCCCGGTGGCTCAGTTGGTAGAGCTCGCGATTCTTGATCTCAGAGTCATGAGGGCAAGCCCCGCACCGGGTGTGGAGCCCCCTGAAGAAATGAAAGGGAAGCATCTATGCTGCCAAGCAACACTGCCAAGCTGCCCCCTTCGCAGTCTGACATGAACGTCGTGCTTCTTCCCTCGAACCACACACCTGCCTGGAGAGGCTACCGGGCATTTTGCAATATCATACCTGTTTTAACATCTTCCTGACATTTTTCTCAGTTTAATTTAAAAAATTTAAAACGTTTTGTTAACATAGAATGTATGATTTGTCTCAGGGGTGCAGGTGTGTGCTTCATCAGTCTTACACAGTCCAGAGCGGTCACCATAGCACATGCCCTCCCCAGTGCCCATCGCCCAGCCCCACCCCGCCCACACCTCCCCTCCAGCAACCCTCAGTTTGTTTCCTGAGATTCAGAGTATCCTATGTTTTGTATCCCTCTCTGGTTTCATCATTTCATTTTTTCCCTCTCTTCCCCTATGATCCTCTGCCTTGTTTCCTAAATTCCACGTATCAGTGAGATCATATGATAACTGTCTTTCTCTGATTGACTTATTTCCCTCAGCATAATACCCTCTAGTTCCATCCATGTCATTGCAAATTTCATTTTTTGATGGCTGCATAGTATTCCATTGTCTATAGATACACCACATCTTTTTATCCATTCGTCTGTCGACGGACATCTGGGCTCTTTCCACAGTCTGGCTATTGTGGACATTGCTTCTATGAACACTGGGGGGCAGGTGCCCCTTCGGATCCCTGCATTTCTATCTTTATGGTAAATACCCAGTAGTGCGATTGCTGGGTCATGGGGTAGCTCTATTTTCAACTTTTTAAGGAACCTCCACACTGTTTTCCAGAGTGGCTGCACCAGCTTGCATTCCCACCAACACTGTAGGAGGGTTCCCCTTTCTCTGCATCCTCACCAACATCTGTCCTTTCCTGTCTTGTTAATTTTAGCCATTCCGACTGGTGTGTGAGGTGGGATCTCACTGTGGTTTTGAATTGTGTTTCCCTGATGCTGACTGATGTTGAGCATGTTTTCCTGTATCTGTTGGCCATCTGGATGTCTTCTTTGCTGTTCATGCCTTCTGCCCATTTCTTGATTGTATTATTTGTTCTTTGGGTGTTGAGTTTGATAAGTTCTTTATAGATTTTGGATATTAGCCCTTTATCTGATACGTCATTTGCAAATATCTCCTCCCATTCTGTCGGTTATGCTTTGGTTTTATTGACGGTCTCCTTACCTGTGCAAAAGCTCTTGATCTTGATCTTGAACTATTTCCCAGTAGTTCATTTTGCCCTTGCTGCCCTTGCCTTTGGTGACGTTTCTAGGAAGAGGCTGCTGCGGCTGAAGGCAAAGAGATTGCTGCCTGTGTTCTCCTCAAGGATTTTGATGGGTTCTTCTATCACATTTAGGTATTTTATCCATTTTGAGTCTCTTTTTGTGTGTGGTGTAAGGAAATGGTCCAGTTTCATTCTTCTGCACGTGACTGTCCAATTTTCCCGGCACCATTTGTTGAAGAGACTGTCTTTTTTCCAGTGGACATTCTTTCCTGCTTTGTCGAAGATGAGTTGACCATAGAGTTGAGGGTCCATTTCTGGGCTCTTTATTCTGTTCCATTGATCTATGTGTCTGTTTTTGTGCCCATACCATACTGTCTTGATGAGTACAGCTTTGTAATAGAGTTTGAAGTCTGGAATTGTGATGTCAGCAGCTTTTCTTTTCTTTTCCACATTCCTCTGGTTATTCAGGGTCTTTCTGGTTCCAATCCCGTATTTTGGGATTATTTGTTCCATTTCTTTTTTTTTTTTTTAAGATTTTATTTATTTATTTGACAGAGAGAATCACAGCCAGAGAGGGAACACAAGCAAGGGGAGTGAGAGAGGGAGAAGCAGGCTTCCTGCCGCCGATGCGGGGCTCGATCCCGGGTCTCCGGGATCATGACATGAGCCGAAGGCAGTTGTCCAACCAACTGAGCCACCCAGGCGCCCCTATTTGTTCCATTTCTGTGGGGAAAAAATGATGGTATTTTGATAGGAATTGCATTAAATGTGTAGATTGCTCTAGGTACATTAGACATTTTAACAATGTCTGTTCTTCCAGTATATGAGCATGGGATGGTTTTTCATTTCTTTGTGTCTCCCTCAGTTTCTTTCATGAGTATTCTATAGTTTTCTGAGTACAGATTCTTTGCGTCTTTGGTTAGATTTATTCCTAGGTATCTTATGGTTTTGGGTGCAACTGTATATGGGATCAACTCCCTAATTTCTCTTTCTTCTGTTGTTGGTGTATAGAAATGCAACTGATCTCTGTGCATTGATTTTAAATCCTGCCAATTTACTGACTTCCTGTATGAGTTCTAGCAGTTTGGGGGTGGAGTCTTTTGGATTTCCCACAGTATCATACCATCAACAAAGAGTGAGAGTTTGACTTCGTTGCCAATTCAGATGCCTTTTATTTTTTGTTATTGTTGTCTGGCTGCTGAGGGTGGGACTTCTAGTACTCTGCTGAATAGCAGTGGTGATAGTGGACAGCCCTGCAGTATTCCTGACCTTAGGGGAAAAGCTCTCAGTTTTCCCCATTGAGAATGATATTCGCTGTGGGTTTTCCATAGATGGCTTTAATGATATTGAGGTATGTACCATCATCCCTACACTGTGAAGAGTTTTAACCAAGAAAGGCTGCTGTACTTTATCAAATGTTTTTTCTGCATCTACGGAGAGTATCATATGGTTCTTGTTTTTTCTTTTATTAATGTATCATATCACATTGATTGAATTGTGAATGTTGAACCAACCTTGCGGCCCACGAATAAATCCCACTTGGTCATGGTGAATAATCCTTTTAATGTACTGTTGGATCCTACTGGCCAATATTTTGATGAGAATTTTTGCATCCATGTACATCAGGATATTGGTCTGTAATTCTCCTTTTTGATGGGGGAGTCTTTGTCTGGTTTTGCAATCAAGGTAATGCTGGCCTCATAAAATGAATTTATTTTTTCCTTCCATTTCTATTTTTTGGAACAGTTTCAGAAGAATAGGTATTAATTCTTCTTTAAATGTTGGGTAGAATTCCCCTGGGAAGCCATCTGGTCTTGGGCTTGTTTCTTGGAGGATTCTTGATTACTGCTTCAATTTCCTTGTTGGTTATGAGTCTGTTTAGGTTTTCTATTTCTTCCTGGCTCAATTTTGGTAGTTTTTATGTCTCTAGGAATGCATCCATTTCTTCCAGATTGCCTAATTTGCTGGCATATACTTGTTCATGATATGTTCTTACAATTGTATTTCTTTGGTGTTGGTTGTGATCCCTCCCTTCATTCATGGTTTTATTAATTTGGGTCGTTTCCTCTCTCCTTTTTTTTTTTTTTTCTTTTGGTAAGTCTGGCCAGGGGTTTATCTTATTAATTCTCTCAAAGAAGCAGCTCCTAGTTTTGTTGATCTGTTCTACTGTTCTTTTGGTTTCTATTTTATTGATCTCTGCCTTGATCTCTATCATTCTCTTCTCCTGCGGGGTTTGGGCTTTCTTTGCTGTTCTTTCCAGCTCCTTTAGGTGCAGGGTTAGGTTGTGTACTTGAGACCTTTCTTGTTTCTTGAGAAAGGCTTATATTGCTATATACTTTTACCACATTCTGCATCCCAGAGATTTTGATCAGTTGTGTTTTCATTTGTTTCCATGAATTTTTAAAATTATTCTTTAATTTCCCGGTTGACTCATTCATTAGTCTCCATGTATTTGAGTTCTTTCCAACTTTCCTCTTGTGGTTGAGTTCTAGTTTCAAAGCATTGTGGTCTGAAAATATGCAGGGATTGATCCCAATCTTTTGATACTGGTTGAGACCTGATTTGTGACCCAGGATGTGATACATTCTGGAGAAAGTTCCATGTGCACTAGAGAAGAATGTGTATGCTGTTGATTTGGGATGGAATGTTCTGAATAGATCTGTAATGTCCACCTGGACCAGTCTGTCATTCAAAGCCTTTATTTCCTTGCTGATCTTTTGCTTAGATGATCTGTCCATTTCAGTGAGGGGGTGTGTGTTAAACCCACTACTATTATTGTATTATTGTCAATGTATTTCTTTGATTTTGTTATTAATTGGCTTATAAAATTGGTTGCTTCCATATCAGGGGCATAGATATTCAAAACTGTTAGATCTTCCTGTTGGACAGACCCTTTAAGTATGATACAGTGTCCTTCCTCATCTCTTATTACAGTCTTTGGTTAAAATCTGATTTGTCTGATATAAGGATTGCCACCCCAGCTTTCTTTTGGTCCATGAGCATGGTGAGTTGTTTCCCACCCCCTCAATTTAAATCTGAAGGTGTCTTTGGGTCTATAATAAGTCTCTTGCACACGACATATCAACAGGTCTTGTTTTTTTTAATCCATTCTGATATCCTGTGTCTTGATTGGGGCATTTGGCCCATTTACATTCAGGGTAACTATTGAAAGATATGAATGTAGTGTCGTTCTATTGCCTGTAGGTGACTGTTACTGTAGATTGTCTCTGTTCCTTTCTGGTCTGTTACTTTTAGGCTCTCTCTTCACTTAGAGGACCCCTTTCAATATTTCCTGTAGGGCTGGTGTGGTGTTTGTGACTTCTTTTAGTTTTTTGTTTGTCTTGGAAGCTTTTTATCTCTCCTTCTATTGGCTGCATATTTTTCTCATTTAGTACCCTAACATCTTCCTAACATTTTTATAAAGGATTGGTATTTCCCAGTTCTCTGTTAGATATATTTAAATGAAACCAAAATGCTTTCATAATGAAAAAGGAGAAAGTAGACTTATATGTACTTAAACACACTTATTCTAATACAAACTAGATAAATATGACACTTTAGTAGCAAGCAGTTTACTCACAGAATACTTAAAATTGTGAATTCAATATCAAATGCTATATTCATACATTTGTAACTTAAAACTCATTTACCTAAAAAATGGGGAACTTTTGAAAACTTCAATTTTAATAATAAAGGCCTAAGTTTGTAAGTCAGGAGTTTTAGAAGCAGTTGTCTGAAGTCTTAAATTCTCACATTTAATTTTCTTTCTTTACAATTGTGGTCTCTTGCCTGATCTAACGCCATAGACTTTTAAGTCTCTTCCCAATCTCCTTTTAGCTCCTCCAAGGGGACAGAAAGATCTCAGAACTAAATGTAATCCTATTACACCTAGTTCCCAGACAAAGCCTCCCCACTGAACCACATCACAGCTCTCAGACAAGCCCACCCGCCTCCCGCCATGGGCCTTTGTTCCTGCACATCTCCTTCTGGAGACAATTACCCCTACACACACTTAGTTAGCTTCTTAATATCTGATCTCAGCTTGAGAATAATTTCCTTCAAGATTCTTTCCCTGAATCCCCATCGTGTCAGTTCTACTTTTGATTATGACCCCCGAGCACTCTGCCTGTTGACTCTCACGGTTGTAATCTCACTTTGTACATGATCACCTGGCTGTCTTCACAAGGCAGCAAACAACCAGACTGATTTTGCTCGGCCCTGGGGCCCAGGAGCTACTCAAACTTTTTTTTTTTTTTTTAAGATTTTATTTATTTATTTGAGAGAGAGAGTGAGTGAGACAGAGCATGAGAGGGGAGAAGGTCAGAGGGAGAAGCAGACTCCCCATGGAGCTGGGCCTGGATCCCGAGACTCCAGGATCATGACCTGAGTGGAAGGCAGTGGCTTAACCAACTGAGCCACCCAGGCGCCCCCCAAACTTTAAAAAAAAAAAAAAATGAATGAATGAATTACAAGAGTTTCTAAATAACTTTGCAATCCATTATGTGGTGCTTTTTGTCCATGGAGATGTGTGAGAGCTTAACCACTTTACTGTACAAGAAAAAGGCTGGCTGGAGTATGTGGGTGACAGCAGTGGCTGGGGAAGACTAGTGGGATGTCACCCCAATACCCTGTGCAAGAAAATACAAATCTCATTAAGATGCTGTTCGTGTTCCTTGTATAGCTTTTGATGATAAATTTTAAAATGCCACAGAAGAATACTAAAACCCAGTGTATTTAAAAAGCCATTAATAAAAACGATGTAAAAAAAATTCAAAATGGCACCCATATAACGTGAGTCCTCCCAAAGTTCGCCATTCTGATTTTTAAGACATCAAACTTTCCCAACTGGCACCTGAACTTTCAGATAAGAAACATGGTGAGGACATAAACATATCCTACATCTTGTTTCTTTTTCTCCCTTTTATTTATTTGACACACACACACACAGAGACAGTGCACAAGTCGGGGGAACTGCAGGCAGACGTTGTGGGAGAAGCAGGCTCCCCACCAAGCAGGGAGCCTGACATGGGGCTCAATCCAGGACCCTGAGATCATGACCTGAGCTGAAGGCAGATGCTTCACCGAGTCACCCAGGTGCCCCCACATCCTATACTTTAACTGAGCAACCTGAGGAACTAAACTCTGGGTGCAATCTTTGTTCCAATCAGAGTGGCTTTTAGAGTTGTTATAGACTTGATTCTGTCAGTGTCTCGAACTCATTTCTTCTCTGCAGGCCCTCAGAACAGTAGGAAAAGGGGCAGTTTACCCTAGGGATCCACACACAACAATCTACTGCAAACACACAAGGTTGCTGGTTATTTTAATGTTTCAGACCTTTGTTTTCAATGTCTGAAAACTGTAGGTAAATGACATCATAGCACGGAATGCTTCCGTTTAGTAGTCTGAAAGTCATTCTGTGTTGACGTGGGTACTTCAGTCACCAACAGCTGTGTGATAACCCTTTGAATTCTGTTTTCCATTTGACTAATATTGTTTCCAAATAACGCTGCACCGAACACTCGTGCACATCTTCTCTGTGTCAGTTTCCTGAGGCAACTTGCTTACTCACTGCATCCCCGAATATTACACTTTCTAGGTTTGTTGCCTCTGTGTCAGCTGCTAAGACTAATTCCTGGGCTTTGCACAAGAACCATCCTGGGCAGGATGGGAACCAGAACTCATTCAGTGCTCAGTGGGTACACTTCCGCACTAGTTAATTCCAACCCGAATACAGAACAGACGCAGCAATGAGGCGAGGTCTGGGAGCCGTGCAGATGTAGGTTTGAATGCATGTCCCTGCAGGAGTCATCACTCTGGGCAACCTAAGCCTTGGTTTCCTTCTCTGCAGACTATCTACTGGCAGGTAGTTGGAAGGACTTGAGAAATGGCTTATAAATCAGTTCAGGGCAAGGTAGACAGTAGGCACAAAATAATGAGACATAAACTTATAAATACAACAAATTTACAGTAACTATAGCTAAGTTTACAAATGTGGAATGTGATTTTTTATTTTTTTGACAGTTAATAAAGTTTTATCAGTAAGATATAATTCACATGCTATACAACTCTCCAGTTAGCAAAATTCAGTGAGTTTTGGTATATCCACAGATGTGTACAACCATCACCATAATCAGTCTTAGAACGTTTTCATTATCTCAAGAAGAAATCCCATCAGCTATCCCCTCCTTCTGTCCCCCTCCCCATAGTCGTAAGCAACCACTAATCTACTTTCTGTCTCTACAAATTGCTTATTCCGGATAGTTCACAGAAATGGAATCATACACTACGTAGTGCCTAGCCTCTTTCACTTACCCTCATGTCTTCAAGGTTCTCCATACTATAGCCCACATCAGGACTTCATGTCTTACAACCGAGTAATACCCCATGGTGCGCATGGGCCACATTTTGTTCATCCATTCTGCAGGTGATGGACATGCGAGTCATTTCCTCACTCTGGCTCTTAGGAATAATGTTGCCACCAACGTTGTGTCCAAGTTCCCGTGGCTGACGTGTCTGGTTCTCTTGGGTAGACACTCGGGACGACACTGCTGGGTCAAATGGTAAGACCCATTTATATTTTTTGAGGAACCGCCAAACTGCTTTCCAAAGGGCCGCGCGTACCACCTCTCCCCCAGCAGAGTGTGAGGGTCCCACTCTCCCCATGTCCTTGACACCTGCAATAATCAGACCCCCCGAATCTACCCACACTCAGTGCCGTGGGGGTGAAGTGGCATCTCCAGGTTTTAATTTTTCATGGGACCCTCGGCTGCCCTCCCTCGGGGAAATGTCAGCAGTAGGGTGCTCCACGTCTACTGTGTGCTGGGTACTTGAGGTCACAGTGATCTTTCCACTAGCCCCTCATTTGTTATGGCATCATACTCCCTATTTGTAAATGGGAACATTAAGCCTGGGGCACTGCAATCAATTTTCACTGGAGTTTTGAATCCACTTAAAGCACAGCTCGTGTCTGGTTTGTACTTGTGTTCCAACCACAGCCGGTCAATGTGGCCATGGCAGTGAGGCTTTCACACCACTGAGGGCCCACCCGGCACTAGGCTAAGACACGCGCGGGACAGCAGACACGACCACCTCCTCACTTGAAAGGAGACAGCGTTTTTCACAGCACAGCGTCCCTGCACGAGATGCACCTAGAAGTTCCCAACCGACCACCCACCGCCAGGCTGCTGGGCAAGAGAAGCGCAGGGCTCGCTTTCCCCAGAAGACACGGCCCGCTTGAGTTCGTCAGATTCGATCTTAGGAGGAGGAAGGAACAACGCTCACTCTTTATATTTAAAAGGAAAACCCCAAGAGTCATTATTTTACTGCACTGTTTTTGTAACCAGAATAAAAGACGCTTTTTGCCCCAAGTGTATATCCTTTCTGAACTCAGTCTTTGAATTCTGCTGTGGGTTGAATTGTGCCTTCCCATAAATCCCTATGCTGAGAGGTTTGTTTTGTTTTGTTTTGTTTTAATAGATTTTATTTGACAGACACAAGGAGGGGGAAGGACAGAGAGGGAAGGGCAGGTCCCAGCTGAGCAGGGAGCCCGATGCGGGGTTCCAAGAACCTGAGATCATGACCTACGCTGAAGGCAGATACTTCACGCTTCACCGACTGACCCCCCAGGCGCCCTCCTCTATGTCGGCAGTTCCAGTCCCGGTACAATGTGCCCTTATTTGGAGATGAGGTCATGCTGCTGCAGGGTGGCCCTCTCCAACGACCAGTGTCCTTATAAGAAGAGGAAGTGTATGGGGCGGCTGGGTGGCTCAGTGGTTGGGCATCTGCCTTCGGCTCAGGTCATGATCCTGGGGTCCCGGGATCGAGCCCTACATCGGGCTCCCTGCTCCGCAGGAAGCCTGCTTCTCCCTCTCCCACTCCCCCTGCTTGTGTTCCCTCTCTAGCTATGTTTCTGTCAAATAACTAAATAAAATCTTTTTTAAAAAAAAGAAGAGGAAGTGTGGACACACACACACACACACACACACACACGGAGAAGGCCATATGGGCCATATGAAGATGAACACCAGGATCAGCGTGAAGCATCAGGCCAAAACATGCCAACGACTGCCAGAAAGTAACACGATCTGGGAGAGGGGCAGGGACAGATTCTCCATCACAGCCCCAAGGGAACCACCTGACCACCCCTGAATCTGGGGTTCTTGCCTTCAGATCTGCAAGACAGCTGATGCCCACTGTCCCCCAGTCTGGGCTACGTTGTTTCGGCAGCCCTGGGAAGCTCACATGGACCCCCACCACCAGGTGTACCCAACACAGTGGCCCCACAGGACATACACCTGAACTCCAACGGGAAAGATGACAATTCCGGACTGCCCAAATCAGTAATCAGCACAGCAGGTTTCCTAAGAAACAAGCAATTACCACTTTCCATCTCTGAGTATTTTATTTATTTCAACCAGATATTTACAGATGTTCACTAATACAAAAATACAAGGGCCAGGCAGGCAGAAGGTTGAGGCCACGCAACCCCTACAGTAAGGAGCCTCCAACCCCTTGATCTTTGTTTCTCTTCCAAACGCTTGCTATAAGGCTTTAAATAGTTTCCAATATTTCCACATGAAAATGACTCCACACCACTTCCGTGCATGGAGGCTGGCTGAGCTCAGTATCTGTACTTCGTGGAGTAGTCCTTCGGAGACACGACCAGGCCGCGACCTTTCCGGGCGCCCCGGTACACGGTCTCGATGATGTCTATCATTTCCTGTTTGTCTTCCATGGCCCAGTTGATCTTGTTGTTGTTACCAGTGCCCAGATCAATCATGATGTGCTTGTTCCTGCAAAGACGAGACGGGGGTCAACGCTCACACAAATCCTTCTAAAAGAGCTCCGTGAAGAAAATGCCTTGTTTCCCACCATCACAAGCTCTTGTTAAAAACATTGGTTAAGACACACACACACACACAGTCAAAAGGCTCCATCACGACTGAGAAGATGGAAACCACCTGAACACCACCGCCAACACACCCTAGGCAGGGCACGAGGCCCTCCCGCGCGCCCAGCCACTCCCATGGGACACAGTTCCAGTCACTGGGAGAATGACACTGTTTCCCTGAGGGCTACAATACATGAGTTTCTCATGGTGCTCTTATGAGTCCCTAGTGTATACTTTATAAAGTCCTAATTGTGAAATTATATAGCTTGCCTTTCTACAATTAGGGAAGTAGACGGTACTTTACAAATTTATTTTTAAGAGGCTACTTTCAAAAATGAATTTATATGTGTACTTTACAAAGATATGTACCCTTGTTGTTGGTACATTAATTTTTCAAAGTTTATTGAAGATTAGTTTTCATTCACTGAACTTCTCACTTCTACAGGAACGCAGAACCTCATCCTGAAGTCTCGGGTCTGGCCTCGGTCCGAGCACGGCGAGCATCCAGAAGGCGGATCTGACCTTTCTTCTCTGCTGCAAGCACTTCCTTCCAGGTAACACTCCGCATCCTTGGGCCCAGGAACCTGGGCGTCTGGGCCGTGCCCCTCTCTCCATCACCTGTCAGCCACTCCATGTTCTTCCAGACTCCCCACACGGCCCGGCGGCTCATGCCCATGTGCCCTCCGAACGCACGAGCTCGTTCTCAACCCCTCTGGCTGCCCTTCAGCTGCCCGCCACCCTGACCCCGTGCTGGTATCTCTGCAGACACCTGGCCTCTGGCGCCGGGCCTCACGGGCTGGCTGGGGTCAGCACGCACATCTGGTGAAAACAGGCAGGCAGCGATGGCCTCGTGTTCGGTTCCGGGTCACAGAAAGAGCAGAGGCAGCTTCGTCTTCCCTTCCCGCTGGTGCCAGCCCACCTTCTCTCCACAGCCACCTCCTCCACGGCAGCCTCTGGGCCTCGGACGGCCACTGGCAGCGGGAGGCTGGACCCAAGATGGCCCTAACAAGTCACACCCGAAGGGTCTGGGGAGAATTCTCCGCAGCAAGACAGAAAAGGCCTGGACTGCCTCCAAGAGCCTGTTCGTAGACACAGCCTGGAGGAGCACAGCTGGTGCGGGCTCCGAGGGAAGGAACCCGCTGCCGGGGATGGAGGCAAGGGGCCCTTGTTCCTTGGGGGCAGAACATCGGAGAGAACGTCTTGCAGTTCTATGGACAGCAGATGTCATCGGGATGCCCCTGGATGTGCACCAGAGGAAACGGCCAAGTCCTGGAGGGGCTGCCTGCTTTCCTCCCGCTGTGGAGGGCAGTGACAGACGGCGCAGGCGAAGAACCACTAACAGAAACGAGGAATTCTCGGCCCCTCTAGTCGGCAGAAGAGGCTGCAGCGCAGGAAGGGCCCAGAGCCGTGGAAGAGGCCACGCGACCTTGCGCTGAAGCCCGGGAAAGCTCCGAAGGCCGGAATATTCAGTTGCAAGTGAGGAACGGTGTGCCTCCTGGATCTTCTTGGACGCCCTGACCGACGGTGCAGTGAGAGACGGTGGAACCCCACAATGCTACTGGCTGAAGTAGGCTGAAAAATGGCCTGGCTGCATACACCGGGCCGGGCGGAGCCCTCCCAGGACTGGGGTGGCAGGCCCTTCCTCCTCACATCCCACTGAGAAAGCAGACCTGTTCCCTGTGCTGTCCCACGATGTGTGCTGGGAGACCTGGGGCCACAGATACGGGGGGTCCACGAGCCTGAGAAGCTCATCCATGCCTGATTTTGCATATGGGAAGGAAGTGAATCTTTGGAGCCAGAGGGCTGACTGTGGAAGACAAAATCCTAAACTCAACCCCGTGAAGTTCCTGCCCTTGTCCCGGGGACTGTGATGCGATGAGAAGTCAGCCATCAGTGATGCTACAGCCACGGGAGGGCTGTAGTAACCCAGAGGTTACTAACCAACTGGCTTAAAATAAGGAGATAATCCTGGATTACTTGGGTGAGTCTACCCCATTCACGGCCTCGTCAAAGCAGAAGAGGAAATGCAGAGATGGTGCAGGCTGTGGAAACAGAAGGGCCTCCAGGAGCACGGAGAGCCCAGCGCACAGCCGGCAGGGACCCGGCGACCTCAGACCCACGGCCACAGGGAACAGGATTCGCCCAACAACCCAATGAGCCAGTGGCTTCTTCCCCAGCTGACGGCCCCAAAAGGGCCCAGGTGACTGCAGCCTCATGAGACCCTGACAGGAAACTCACGGAGCCTGCCCAAACTTGGAGCAACAGAACACTGAGCTCATAGACGTGGCCTCGAGCTACTGACGTGGTAACCCGCCACACGGAGTATAAAGCCGACATACCCCTGTACAATTTACCCCGACGTCCCTTCCCAGTTAGGAACGGGGTATGTCTAATGCCTAATACTGCTATTTACCAACTTTTCTACTAACGATAAACAGAAATTTTGACAAGTAAAAACAATGCCAAATGGGCATTTCTTCCTGAATTAAATCTCCACGACTCTTTTCTGACTCACGACGTTACTCAACTTTATTACATAAATACCATCAAACGTGAAGACATCTTGACTACTTGACTACATCAGACCAACAACAGCCAACTGAAATGAGAGCTTTAAGAGAACATACCTGAAGAAAAACATGACAGTACATGGGTCGTATAACTCATACATTTTGTTGAAGTCAGGCACTTCTGTAATATCCACAAGATAAATAACTGCAAAGTTTTTAACCTAAAAGTAAGAGATTGAAAAAAAAACCCTATAAAATAACACATCAATTTTTTATTCTGTAAAAGCACATTGAAAAACAAGTACAAGAATCTGTGTATAAGAAGGCAATTTTCAAACCAACTCCCCAACGTCGTCCCAGGCGCTGATGCACGGGAAGACAAGCCGACCGTCAGCCCCGACGGCCCGTCCGACCCCTCGCCGCGTCCCTCCAGAAGAGCGAGTTACGCGACTCCTGCAGAAACTGTCCGGGGACACAGACCTGCTCCCCATCTAGTCATCGCCCACAGGAACTTTTCAAATGTGTACTTTTCCAAATACTTAAACGGCACACAATCAGCAGTGGCTTTAAAACGTGCCTCTAGAATTGAGCCATTCGTCCCGCCCACGTACGCGTGAATGCCTGCGGCTACTGAGAGCCTGGGACTCAAGCCATACTGCATGTAACATTTTTCTTACTGATTCCAAGTTCATCAGACAGGATTTAGGAAATGCAGAAACTATTAATAAAATAGAATCACCTCCAATCCCAACCACCAGAGTTAACTGCTACAAACAGATATTTAGTAAACTCTTTCCCATTTTTTGTTATACACACACATATATAAATCTGTCTATACTGTTTAAATAAGATGTAATCATACCACAGTATTTTATATTCCATTTTAATTATAGACATTCTCTTATACGAATTATATATTTTCCCCAAACACAATTTTTAAGGCTACATAATGCTCTAGCAAATGGTTATGTCATTATTTGACCATTCTTCTACTTTTCTGATTTTTCATGAAAATTCAGATTTTTCATTAATACCAATTCATCACCTGTGAACGTTCCTACTCCTAGGTTTATGTACATATTTCAGTATTTCCAAAGATAAATTCCTAAAATAGAATACAACAAAGGACGTGACATTTTATTTATTATTTATTTATTTATTTTAAAAGATTTTATTTATTTGACAGAGAGAAACACAGCCAGAGAGGGAACACAAGCAGGGGGAGTGAGAGAGGGAGAAGCAGGCTTCCCGCCAAGCAGGGAGCCCGATGCGGGGCTCCATCCCGGGATTCCCGGATCATGACCTGAGCTGAGGCAGACGCCCAACGACTGAGCCTCCCAGGTGCCCCAGGAGAGAACATGTTAAAAGCCCCTATAAACGCGATCTCAATGCCTTCTGGAAAGTTTACACCACTCTGTGTATTATGGGCTGAGTTGTGTTCCCCCCAGAAAGAGGTACACTGCAGTCCTTACCCCCAGTCTTCAGAATGTGGCCTGGCCTTACTTGGAAGTGGGTCCTTGCAGATGTCATCGGCTAGGAGACTGGCCACTCCAGATGGTGTCCTTTAGAGAAGTGGCCACGGATGACTTTTAGGGAGAGAGACATTTACATGCGAAGGGCACCAAAGATGGCAGATGACCCCAGAGCAGGACGCTGCGTGAAGGCATTCTCCCTAGGAGGTTTCAGAGGCTGCATGGCCCTGTGGACACCCTGGTTTGGGGCTCTCAGCCCCCAGAATGTGACATGACAGACTTCTGGTGTTTTCTATAACCAGTTTGTGGGCTATGTTACTGCAACCCCAGGAAATATACACAAAACTAATTCTAAAATTCTGAAAATAAATTGCAGAAGAAATGATGTGCTATCTGGCATCTGCTCTAAATACTGCAGCATAAATACGTCCGGGGCCAGGTGACGAGAGGCTGACAAAGAAAGGGCTGGGAACTCCTGCACCTGACCTAGAGGCTCAGAGGGCTTACTGTTCCCTCCTCTCTGCTTTGGGGACTAACCAGATAGTTAACATAGGAACTTAAGCCGCCATCACCAAAAAATGCCAGCATCTCACAGGACTCGTTTTGCTCTGTGGCAGCGGTCGGCAGAGACCCTCCACGCCCTCTCCGCCAGCTCTTTGTGGGGGGGCTCCCCCACCTCATGGCCCGCCCGCCACACACCATTTCCAGAAAGCCTTCATGCAACACCTTCATGTGGTTGAGCCCAACCTCTGGAACGCTGGTTTCCTGTGCCAACAGTGAGAACGTGAACCAGTTGTACTTTCATGGTTAACTCATCAATTGTAATCTGATTTTATTTAAAAATAAAACAGAAGGGGTGCCTGGGGGGCTCAGTTGGTTAAGCGACTGCCTTCGGCTCAGGTCATGATCCCGGAGACCCGGGATCGAGTCCCACATCGGGCTCCCTGCTCGGCGGGAAGCCTGCTTCTCCCTCTCTCACTCCCCCTGCTTGTGTTCCCTCTCTGGCTGTGTTTCCCTCTGTCAAATAAATAAAATCTTTTTTAAAAAAACAAACAGAAACTGCAGCACAGAAGTTAAGACTATAAAATGGTCCGTGTGTATAAATATACACAAAACAGGTAGTAACCCTCTTTTTTTTTTTTTTTAAGATTTTTATTTATTTATTTGAGAGTGAGTGAGAGAGCGCCCATGAGAGGGGAGAGGGTCAGAGGGAGAAGCAGACTCCCTGCGGAGCCGGGGAGGTGGCTCAGCCGAAGGCAGTGGCTTAACCCACTGAGCCACCAGGCGCCCCCACCCTCGCTTTTATCCCTTCAAGGCCTCGCTCTGTTGACTGAGGGCACAAAACAATCACCCACAACAGTTATTATAGTAAATATTAACTTATGGAATCACCATGTAAATGTTTAATTAGTCTAAAAATGAAATAGGCAGGCCTATAAACTGTGTACTTTAGAAAAAAGGTAAAATCACAAATTTGTCCTTTTTATTGAATGCAAAAAATTCTTGTGTTTTGTTTTGCTTCACTGATAATTCTCCAGAAACCAAGAACTGTAAACGACTAATGTTATTTACAAATCATTCCTGCCAACCACTTCACAGTGCCCGAAGCTCCTCCCCCCAGACCTGCTCTGGCGTCTGTGTCCCGCGGCCCGGGCTCTGTGGGCCCCAGCAGCAAGTCCCACGGCCTGACACGTGCAGTCCCCGAGTCAGAGTGTGAGCTACGGCAAATCTCACCCTCTCCCCACCCGTTCCCCCAGCGGCCCTCACAGGACCAGGCAGGGCCGGGCACTGTTTACGGTGCTTGAGGCAAGTCTTTGAGCAAGAACCAGCTACAGGATGCAAAAAGTTCTAAAAACATAAGGACTCAAACCAATGGACATTTCATAATCAGAAGGCAACTGGATAAAAGTGACTTGTTTAAAGATACACAGCCCCATCTCCCTTGCCTTCTTCTTCCATCTGGTGTATCTACCCCCCACGCTGAGTTCTAGCACAAGCCAAGTATGTCAAGTTCACTTACCCCCAACCTGAACTGAAAGCCCACTCGGGGAAGGCACTCCTCACTCCTTATTTCTAATTCTTTCAACACCCCCAAATAGAGACATTATTAAGGTTTTGTGTACAGTGAAAGTAAGGCTCAGAAAGAGAGTGACTCTAAGCTGCACGGGAAGCAAGTGGCAAAGCTGAGACTCACCACGTCTGGCCCTAAAGCCCACCCTCTGGATGGGACCCTACCCAAGCCTGCGCAAGGGGGTAGGAAGGCCCAGAGGGGCTGGGGAAGGGGCCAGGCTAGAAGAGCTGCAGGTGCAAGAGAAAGACGCCCAGGGGGAGAAAACAAGGGCAGTGGCAGCACCTGGGATGTTAGAGGTGGAACGTGAGCCTGGAAACGTAGACAGGACCCTTCTAGGCCTCAGTTCAGGTCATTTACTTGTCTGATTTCCAAGTAAGGAGGGGTTGGGGACTTGAGGAAACTAAGGAGCACAGAGAGAACGTCTTACAAGTCATTCTGGCATGGCTCTGCTCGGGACACCACTGCCGATGCAACAGCAGCTGGCCCGGCCAGCCCGCCGGGGAGCCGAGGGCAGGAAGGTGGCGGCCAGGGAGCCAAGGCACCCATCCCAGAGGGGAGCGGGCTCAAGGACCAGAGAGCTCACGTCTGACAAAGTGTACGGGCATCTGTGATTCTGGCTACTGGCAGGTCACCAGTGACTGTGCAAGACCCGCACAAGGCATGAAGTACGACAGGCCCCGCAAAGAGCCTGGCGGCAGAGCGAGTCACGCAGGGTGTCAGGTGGAGGGGCAGGGGCCCCCCGGCCACCCCCAATGCCCGCGTTTCCGCGTGAGAGAAGGCAGCTGTGCCCCACTGGCCCAAACAGCCTCTGGGCAAGACGGCTCCTTCCTCGTCCCTGTGGCCGTCGCCAGCAGTGCGCTCCTCTGCGGAGCTGTCCCGGCAAAAGCGACGCTGCGAGTTCTTGGCCTTCTGCCTGCACCTCAATGTCACTAAGCAGAGACGCCGTCTTTTGTTACTTCTCACGTATAAGACAAAGATACTACAATTTACGACGACAGATGTTACCGTTCTCCTACAGCCAGGCGCACAGACCTACGCCCGCCACTAAGGCACAAGCTGCTGATCCCACGGGCGCCCCAGGCGCCTTTCTGGCTCAAGGGGAATTCTCTGGCCACTGAGTTCTGGTTCCTAGAACCTCTGAATCTCCCTGGTTAAAGCAGAGACTGACACAAGAAACCACATCCTCTTAAAGTCATCAAAATATATCTCACCTACCTAATACATGAAGGCATTCAACTACCCCAACCCAATGATATTACATAATTTTCACTCTATAAATGCTGTGTTTATAGTGAGCCTTTAAGAGCCAGCCCAATTTCCTTTTGCCTCCAGTGATGAGTGAGAGAACCGTAGTTCATTCAGGAGTAAAATAAACAGCACCCAAGTCCTGACACCGGCTCAGGTCATGATCTCAGTCCTGAGATCGAGCCCCACGTCAGTGGGAAGTCTGCTTGAGAATGCCTCCCCCCCTCTGTTCCTGCCCCCAACTCACTCACAGGCTCTCTCAAAAAAAAAAACAAACAGAAAGAAAGTCGACAACCAAGGGACAGCCCAGTACTCACTCGTCTTCTTGCCCTTTGTGTGAGTCACGTCACAGTCCCGAGGACCCACGTGAGGCTCAGCACCACGTGCCTCTACCGGCGTGTCCTCAGAGGCAAACAGAACCCGACCTGCACAGTACTGCTTACTGAAAGAGCTTTTAATAATAACTATTTCGAAATGCAAGACACACATCTTGTCACCGAAAACGTGTTTTGGGACAGCATGAGCTTAGTTATGTCACCCTGAGTTCTGAGTTCAGAGACCGGCTTTCAGGGCCGGCCGGCGGGGTGCCCCCTGCTCCTGGTGGAGGCCGGCCCGGGGCCTCAGGGGAAGGGATGCGCGGACTCTGCCTCCCTTGGTCACAGCTTCTCCGGACCCAGGCTGCGCGGCTCCCGCGGGCGCCTTCCACACGGTCCCGACTCTCTCGCCCCAACGTTTCACGCCCATTAAGGAATCTGTGCTCAACTCTAACCCTGGCTTTTTTTTTTTAATAAAACTGAATGAAGCTAGGTGGCTCCTCTATTTTCTCCACTTAAAAAATGTTCACTTTGAAAATATAGAAACGGAATGGAAAAACCACGGCCACGTGTGCAGCCCAGTACTTTTTTTAAGTGGACTCTACCCCCAAACACGGGACTAACCTTACAACCATTAAGATCGAGAGCTGCATGCCCTTCCAACTGAGCCCGCCAGGTGTGCCTACCAGGTGCCAGCCCAGCATTTTTTAAACAAGTCATATAACTTAAAAATGTATGGCAGTCAAATAAAGTTAACAGAGTATGAGCGTCTTATAGTAAAAACTGTTTCCCGGGCACCTGGGTGGCTCAGTGGGTTAAAGCCTCTGCCTTCGGCTCAGGTCATGATTTCAGGGTCCTGATATTGAGTCCCATTGGGCTCTCTGCTCAGCAGGGAGCCTGCCTCCTCCTCTTTCTCTGCCTGCCTCTCTGCCTACTTGTGATCTCTGTCAAATAAATAAAATCTTAAAAAAAAAAAAAAAGTGTTTCCCTTTCCCCAGACCCATCTGTTCACTCATGAGGAAATCACATTATGTTCTGCTTTCTCCAGCTGACATCATTAACAATGCCCATGGTATTTAAAACCTTAGAAAATCAGGGCTCCTGGGTGGCTCTGTGGGTTAATTTAAGCCTCTGCCTTTGGCTCAGGTCATGATCTCACGGTCCTGGGATAGAGGCCCGCATCGGGCTCTCTGCTGGGCAGGGACCCTACTTCCCCCCCTCTCTCTGCCTACTTGTCATCTCTGTCAATTAAATAAATAAAAATCTTTTAAAAGATTTAAGAACTTAGAAAATCATCTTTAGTGGCCACATAATATCCCATGCAGTGAAGAGGACATTTCCAGTTCAAATCCCAAGTCTCCATTTCCGAGTCTGGACAAGTTACTTGGCATGCCTGCCTCAGGGGTGGTCGTGAGGACCAGGCTGAGGGGTCTGCTTCCTACCCGGCAGGGTCACCGGTCTCAGTGCTCCAGAACTGGAGACCACAGCCCTCCCCATGCTCTCCTACCGCGACGCACTGTCGCTGCTTCCAGTTTTGCTAGAAATTATAGCCTAAGTCCCTTGCAGCATAAGCTTTGCCTGCTTGAAGAGGCAGGGCGACTGGGTCTCTGGCTTTTCCCAGCGGGCGTGAGTGCCGGCCCTGTCCCCAGCGCACTGGGCGGCCCCGCTGACACAGCCAGGGAGCCATGTGTGCCGCTCTCACGTGTGTGGCTCAAGTTCACGTGACCACGAGAACCTCCTCTCCCTAAAGTTCTCCGCCTCTCTACCCATGGGAGTCATCTTTTTAAATGGTGCTTCAAACTTATCTGTAAAGTCTTCTGTATCTAGAACAGTATTTTCCCTGATATATCTGCAGTAATTTTAATTGGCTGTTACTTGTATTTTTTAAAAACCAAGAACTCTATGCACAAATTTCATTTGTATTATCAAGCTATGTCGTAGTATATATACTCCGCTGAGCACTTGTAGTCGTAAACACCACTTTCCAGCCCCGGGGCCTACACACTTCACAAGCACACCTCCTCCTGCCCTGGCAGGTCACACGGAGGACGCGTCTCCGAGAGCATGTGACTCACGCGGCTCGCCCAGACTGCGGGGCAGCCCAGGCTCCAACAGCCCTCCGACCTTCTGACGGAGCTCCTCCTCCACCAGGAACCCACGTAAAATGCTGGAGAAACATGCCCTAGACTGTCCATTGCCAGCGGAACTTATTTCCGAGGAGCCAATTTTTAGGTGATTCAGGTTGAAAGACTCTGCCCGATAAGCTCTAACACAGTCACGCCGGCAAACGCAGTGATGGGATGATGATGCCGGTCACAGCGACTAGTGATTACCGATACGTGACCGGCCATGTGACAGAGCTGCTCTGGAAGTCTGTTCTACGACGTCTAGCCTCACGACTACCCCACGCGCGAGGCACTACAGGCCTTTCTTACAGGGATGAGCCACGGAACTCAGGGGCAGGGGCTGGCCCCTAAGCAGCACCCGGTACTGCCCGCTCCGGGACGTACGCCTCCCTTTGGCTCTTCCGCCTTACCTCACCGGACTGAACAGCAGCTTCCAGTAAGGTTCAATTTACTCTCCGCAAATCCCTTAAAATTATTTCCAAAAGTTCCATACGTATACTTGTCTTACATACAACTTTATTAGAGTATATGACCATGAATCCGTGATATCACTAAAGCTTTGCATATCTTAAACTCATTTATTTGGTTTTTTTTTAACACAAAAAAACTAACCATCCCATTTATTCTTTCCCGTCATGGGATGAGCTGTGACAAACTGTCCCTACAAAATGGCAAGACAGCTCAGAGAGGCACCAGAAGGTCTCTCTTTGAGGCTCTGCATAAAATCAGCTGCTGAACAGGAAACTCAGTTTCCCTCGACCAGTTCCAGACATCTGTAAAACCGACAGGCACCTCTCTCATGTCTTCAGAGCAGCTCAAAACTAACCCAGCATGAGGTGGGGGTCGGGAGGCCGGCATCGTCCAAACATCAAGCCGACATACCTCGTTCTAGGAGAAACAATTAAATCAAGTCCAGCCTAAACAGTGGAACTCTTACTCACTTTAAAACAGCTGGGGTATCCAAGCAGGGCTTGTAACACGATGAGGAAGACCGCCCCCCCATCTGCCATCTCTGCAGAGGGAGGTGTTTAAATAGAGAGTTACGTTGTTCTTTATACTTAAACCTTAAATTTCAAAAATTCCTCTTGAGCTTCCCCAAAAAGGACTTTCAGAATCATACTCATATTGTGCCTTTTACCAAGAAGAAAATAAAGCAATAATCTTGTGATGCGTTTCAAGTTTGCATTTTTAGTAACGATATTTCATTAAAACTTTATTAAAACAGAAATCTAAATTTTTGGCAAAAGAAAAAGTACCTTAAAGAAAAAAAAGCAAGGAGAAATACTCCAAGTGAGCCCAGGTAAGCTGTTCTCATCAACAGGTCCAGTACCGCAAGGGCGCACACCCGCCAGGATGCCGGGGTCAGCCTGTAACCCACATGAGGGGATGAGGAGAGAACTACTGTACAAGTCCCTAGAAGCTTACGGTAACACACACACTCTGTGTCCCGGCTAAGAGCATTCTGATGCTTTCGCTCAGGTCTGAAGAGCCAGAGGACCCCCATCTCTAGGTGTCCCGATCTCACGCTGAGGGCAGCAGGAGCCGGTCACCAGCTGGTGTGCATGCGACCACCTGCAACGCAAAATCCAGAACACACGCTCGACGTTAATATGAAGCCAGCAGAGTGCTCGCAGGCAGTTCTTCGCTGACCGTGGCCGTAGCTGCCCTGGGCTACAACCTAAGCAAGGCATGAAACACCACTTCGTTTATGACTTCGGACCCTAGCGGGGAGACCCCCGGTCTCAGGAACCTGCTGCTCTCCTGAGTTCCCCAGGCACCCCTCAAGGTCCTTGAGGAAAAGGAAGGGATGGGCTGGTAACCACAGCACGCCTACCCTGATCCCAACTGCCACTGAGGGGTTTCTGAAAGTCCCATCAGAATTCCCAGGGCAGCTTCTTCTTTTTTTTTTTTTTTTTAAGATTTTATCTATTTGACAGAGAGAAACACAGCTAGAGAGGGAACACAAGCAGGGGGAGTGAGAGAGGGAGAAGCAGGCTTCCCGCCGAGCAGGGAGCCCGATGTGGGACTCGATCCCGGGTCTCCGGGATCATGACCTGAGCCGAAGGCAGTCGCTCAACCAACTGAGCCACCCAGGCGCCCCCCCAGGGCAGCTTCTTAAAAGGGCTGTTTCTGGACCTCACCCCAGACCAACAGAATCAGACCTTCGGAAATGCACGTCAGCAAGTATTCCAAGTGATGCTCACGAAGATGGACACAGAACGGGCTCTAGTGTCCCCAATGCCACCACCCCTGCTGCACTCTGCCCCTCCCACCAAGTAAGAGACGGTAAAAATTAGCAGTGGGCAGATAGTTGTGGAGCTCGAACTCAGGACCCCAAGATCAAGAGTGCCACGCTCTACTGCCTGAGCCCACCAGATGCCCAGGGGGTCAGTTTTTCCTTCCTAAATACAAGATCTATACCTACATCTGTTGCTACCTACCAATAACCCCTTATTCCTCTGAAAGAAAACATGGCTTCAATGTTTCCACTACTTTTACTCTTCATTAAAATGACCTCTCAAAATATTTGTGGAATATCGACGTTAGGGATTTCATGAACACTCTAACATTTGCTCTTTGTCCTACCGCTACAATTGCAAAATCCAAATCAAAGTCACCTTAAAACCAGCATGAAAGAACTACAGAAAAGCATGGAGCCCTGGTTACACAAGAGCGCCGACACCCCTTCAGCAGAGGGGCGCCCGGGCAAGCCAGAGTCCTAACAGGAAAAACCAGGAGCCCAGCTCTCTGTTCTCCCAGCTTCTCCCGCTACTGACCCCTCTAAGGTACAAGCCAAGTGACTGACAAGAGCGCGGGGGTGCAGGGGGACGACCAGAAGCAAACGACAGGGTTTATCACCGAGCCGGACGCGCCCTCGGCTTCCCGACCCGAGAAACAAGGTACCAACAAAGGACCACCCTTTAAACTAAGCTACGTAACCAACCCCATGTTCTCGCCAAAGTCTCCCGGTGTGTTCTGTTCCTGGCACTGCAGAGGAGGAATCATGAAATCTTCGAAAAGGGAAAAAAGAGGAGACTTCTCCCAGAAAAGGCGGACGCTAGTGTGGGACATCTGGGGACGCCAGGGTAAGAACGTGTGCATGAACCCCACTCCTCTGTTTCTGCGGAATGTGCTGCGCGTCAGAACTGAGGGCGCCAACTGAGCACCACGAGCCGCAGCGCCGCGTTACCTTCTCAGCGATGCTGTAGAGCACCTCGTCCATCTTCATACACGTGGGGTCCCAGTCGTGTCCAAAGCGAATGACCACCACGCGGTCCTCCTCCGAAAGGATGGCCTGATCCACCTGCCAGCCGTTGTGCAGGTGCGGGAGCATGTACGACATCTCGGGCCGGTCGGGGGGAGGTCTGCAAGGAGAACTGCGCGCACCGGCTCCTTCCGGCGACTGCGGGGCAAGGGGGGCAAGGGGGGCGCGACCCCTCGCCCGCGCCCCTCGGTCCCCTGCGGGGAGGGGATGAGGCCATGAGGACCCCGCGCCCCCCCACCCCCTTCACCCCTGAGACCTACCCCTGGAAGGAGGGCGGGACTGAGCGGCCGCCCCGCAGACCCCAGTCCCGGGTAGAGACCCCCGGGGGTCGCCCCACCCGCGCCCCTCGGTGCCCTGCGGGGAGGGATGAGGCCATGAGGACCCCGCGCCCCCCCACCCCCTTCACCCCTGAGACCTACCCCTGGAAGGAGGGCGGGACTGAGCGGCCGCCCCGCAGACCCCAGCCCCGGGCAGAGACCCCCGGGGGTCGCCTCCCGCCCCCCCCTCCGGCCCCCCTGCCCTCCTGGCCCTCAACGCCGTTCGCTCTCACTTCTGCGGACTAGAACGTCCCGCGCTGCGGTCCTTCCGGGCGTGGACGCGTGCCGGACGCTACGTGCGCGCCGACGTAGCGTGCGCGTGTCCGCCGACGTGGGGTGCGCGCCCGGCGCTGGGAGGGGCGCGACGCCGAGGGCCCGGCGGGCGCGCGGGTGGTGCGCGTGCGGCAGGTGGACGCCGCGGGGAGCCCGCGGGCTGGTGTCTCGGAGGTGCCGCCGCGCTCACGAGGGGCCCGGCTGAGACCCGTCGGAGACACTCACCTTCACCGCGGCGCCACGGTGACCCGGGGGTGCGGAGGGGGCAGCTGGCTGAGCGGACCAACGGGGCGGGATTCGGGTCTGGACTGAGAGGACCCCTGGGACGGGGGCGGGACTGGACAGAGAGGACCCCTGGGACGGGGG
>PITA01012972.1:0-59497 GCA_004023965.1 Spilogale gracilis
AGAATGAACCAAGCTATTCCTAGAGATCTTAGTCAAGTAAACCTTTGATACAAAGAAGAAACATCAAAAAAGTAGGTGAAAAGTTGGTAACAAAGAATTTGTTAGCTTTCTTTCCTCTTTGGGAGAAGTTATGAGCCCCATCTATCCTGTGGTGGTTGAAGGTGGGCAACGTGTTCCACTTGCCACCCACCCTACACCCTCCCTCAGCCATGGGGTCCCTAAGCCAAGGAGAGACGGTGAGGATGTGGGAGGAACCCCATCCCCAACCCCAGCAGGTGGGCCTGGGTACTGTCCTTTGTCTTGTTTCTTCCTCCCCCTTCTGTCTACGTGTGGCCCACTTAGAATGCATTCTTCCTCTGGGCCATGTTTCTTATCCTCTCTTAATCCAATCTCCTTTTGAAAAGCGTTTTTAAAAAATCTCATATATACCTCCCCCAACCCTCCTACCCACTCTGAGTTTTGTCATGGGCACCACTGGGCTCAAGCTTATCCTACCCTCCGCCCACTTGATGTGGTCAGTGATAGCTCTGGTTCCTCCTTCTCACCGCTCTCCAGTGGTTGCTGGCAAGCTTTCAGATCCAGACATTATGCGGTCAAACTCAGGGTCTAAATGAATCATCCATTCATGAAGCTTTCTTAAGCATCATCTACGTGCCATCAAGCACTGTGCGAGCCCAGGAGCTCCACCATACTTGAAACGAAAGCACTTCCTGCCTTCAGGAAGCACCAGAAATATACATGGACAATTTCAAACATGTTGGCACTATCTAACACTAGGCACAGAGTTCTGTGGGACCCAGAGAAAGAAGTGACTAGCTCTGCCTCGGGGGTTAGGGCAGATTTTGCAGGTGGAGGAAGGAAAGGAAAGGAAAGTCAGAAACAGAACACAGCCTGAGTGTGTGGAGAGGCAGGGTTTGGAGGAAGCATGGCTGATTAGGGGAAAGGCAGGTGGCTGGGGAGGGACGGGAAGCCAATGCTGGAAAGTGATCAGCCATGATGGTGGCAAACAGGGTTGCTGTCGGATATGAAGGCAGGTTGAGGCTTTTGGTCTTGATTCCGTTGGCAATGGTTGTAAGAATTTGATAACTCAGCAAGGAACTGTAAAATAATATGAATTTTAGGTCTTCCCATATAAAACTACCTGTTTAGCCTGCATCCTAGGGATAGTCGAGAAATTAGAGGTCAAATGTGAGAAGGAATCAGTGGGAGAAACGCCTCCCAAAACAGCCGGGGGCAGGCTCTTGATCAGCAACGTTGCTGTGGAAAGTAAGGATCTAATCAACCTAAAGCTGTAGCTTACTGATTTAACCTGCCCACGCACCAAACTTGTTTTTGCTGTGCTTCTAGAATGAAATCAACCCAGCTTCCTATGTGATACTGCTATGTTACAGCGAGAGATGATAAGTAATAGGATTTCTGTGAATGTGCTTGCAACACAATGTTTCTACAGAAACATTGATAATTAGTGTTGCAGTTTTCCATCTAACTACTCAGATAACTTCCTTGGAGAAAACTGTTCCCTTCCACATAACAGGCAAGGTCAAACAGAGGACAGTGAGAGGGGATGGGCCCAGCCAATCAGATCAGCCAAATCAAATTTTTACCATTAATATTATCCTTGTTATTTAGAATAATACCTAGAAGACAGGAAAAATAAAGCATGTTTTATGGCTCTCTAGCTTTTGGACATGTTCCTTGGGGTTCATTAAACTGACTTCTTTAAAAACAGGACTTCTCAGAGCCTTGAATATGCAAATGAGCATTGTGAATTCAAAACAGGTTTTATAGCCAGTATCCCTCAGGTTGATTTGACTCCCAAACCTCCTCCTACATCCTGGCCCACACTATCTGGAGTCCTTCGAAGACCTTCAAGAAATATTGGATTCCATTCCTGTCACTCTACGTTTCTAGAGGAAAATGCCAATTTCTGGGGGGAGGTTGGAGGTAGCCTATGAGGCCATAGCAGGGGCTTCAGGGCCCTCAAGGCCATCGGCTTTGCTCTCTGCTGTTGAGAAGTTGGGTCTGACCCCAGAGCTTTCCTCCTGTTCTTCATTAGGACCTGCCCTTCGTTGCCCCACAAGCACACGTTGCACAAGTCCTTACCACGCTGCCACCTAGCATGTCCCTAACTCCTGATTGTTCCTATTGTTTGATATTTTCAGCCCTGGCCCAGAGCTTCTGCCGAGAATTTAGCAAGAAGAGCCCCAGGCTACAGCATGAATAGCCTCTCCTTCCTTTAACACCAGCCTTGAAATACTATTTTCTTTCCTCACGTTTAAAACAAATTGGGGGGGGGGCGGTTCTTTTAGGACTCCTTTTGTTCTATATTCTAATTTGCCTGGTTAGTACTTACTCATGTTAGTTTCCTCTATGCTCCCTGAGGTTTGATCTGCTTTTCCATCCTTGTGTGTTATCTTCTCTTTATTTCTGATACTTTTTCTTTACATGGAGACAAGAAGAGACCTTAATTTGTTTTTCCTTTCATGTTTAGTATTCATAACATATGGTTTTTTAAAATATGATTTTTTTTTTAGAATGTCATGCACAAAATGTTCTTCACAGGTGGTTATGGTGAGGACAGCTGTATTGAATGGGAGACTTTGCCCTTTTTTACAAAAAATAACTATATTTTCCTGATCTGGCCCTTTGGGTTTTGGTCTCTTCGGCCTCTGGCCCTTGAGAGATACTTCCGAGCTCTCTCTCTTTGTAAGGCAAAGAGCTGATTTCTGAAATTACCTGATCAGTTCTGAAAATTAAATCTCAAACCTTCCATTTGAATAAGAAACTGTCTTCCAGCTTCAAGCTTTACCTCAATCAGCATTAGTTTTATTCAAGTGAAAAATGACCTCCTGGTTCCCTCTCTTTCCACGAAAATTCTCGGTTACTCTTAGGGTCCTCATTTCATTCAAAATATAAGATTTCTTCCATTCATGTCTGCTCTAGGCTTATATTTCCATCTACTTATGGGGAAAAAAATCTCTCTCTCTCTGTGGCCTATGAGTTTGTCAAATTTAGCCTGTCCAGAGATAAATCACATTACCCTCCTCTGACCCGTCCCCTCCTCTGCTGCCCATAGTCAAAACATACACAGCCTCTGCCTAGCTAAACAAGCTCGGATCCTCCCAATCTTCATTGGGCCTTCCCTCTTCCCCGTTCCAACAGTCGAATCTGATTTAACCTAAATGTTCTCAAATCTGAATCAGTATTTCTTCTTGCCTGGATCTTTTTCTCTTCCTTTCACCATTGCCAGCTCTTGTCTCCTCTTTTCTGGATAGCCAAGTCATTTCTTTCGTGGTCTCCTTATGAGAACTTCTCCTCTTCTAAACCCACCTTCTGCACAGCAGCAAGAAAGGTCACCAGCCATGAGCATGCCCCCACCCCACCTAGAACCGACTGCCAGGGGCTGGCACTGGGTTCTCAGCAGTAGACCAAGGTGTAGCCATAGCCATTCATGCCTATAAGAAGAGGAGTGGAGGTTGTAGTGGATCTGAACCAAGTGACCCTAACTACTGCTTCACCTACTCTCCCCAAACATTCTGGCCTTCTGACAAGGGGCCCATGGCCATGGTCTTTAAGCTCTGTTCCCTTGGCTCTGGAAATTGTTCAGGCTCTCATTATCACCTGGTTTCCTCACTCTATATACTTTGCTTCATTCTAAGATCTTCCTGTTCTACCTATCCTCTGAGTAGTGGACCAGTGGGACTCTCTGGAGGGTGCTTCTTGGCTCACGCCTTGTTTCACGGTCTATTAGCAATAGGCAGACCCCATACATCCCAGGTGACTGGGCCACTGCAGACCAGCCCAGGTCCAGCACTGTAGCCTTCCACTGGTGACTCCCAGTGATGATGCTAGAGACTTTGAGGTATGAGAGATAAAGCTCACTGACAGCCTCTTAGTGTCCACAACAAATATTTCTAGTGTGTTCATTCATGGAGTCATTTAACAAACATTTATATAGAGACTCTTGAGTACCATATACATTATATAGTATTGGCAATATAGCACAGAGGGTGTCACACTCAGTCCCTGCTCATGGAATCTCTATTCTAGAGTTGGAGAAATAGAGACAAATTTAGCATCAATAATTATCAATGGTTTAAAAGTCTGAAGACAATGAAAATATAGATGCTGTAAGTGAACTGAGTGGGCAGGGCCATTGTAGACAAGGTATGCCAAGAATTCACCTCTGAGAGAGACATCTAAGCCTATATCTGAATAACCAGCCAACAAACAAATTTTGGTTAGCGGAGCCTACTAGGTCAAGGGGTCAGCAAAAGTAAAAGCCCCGAAAGTAGGAATGAACGTGGGTGATTCTGAGAAATGAAAGGAGAACAGTACGGCTGGGCTTGGTGAGCAAACAAGTGAGTGAGAGGAGATGAGATCAAACAGGAAGACACAGACCAGATCACATAAGGCTTCGGTAAGTTTGCGTAAGATGTTCACACCCCCTCACCCCGAGAGCAAAGGGAAGCCATGCTCTGCTTACCCCGAAACAGAGCAATGCTAGAGGCCATGATGACTGAGCAGCTGGGTTTCCGGTCATCATACGGGGCGTGGAGACAGGCCCCAAGGAAGTGACTCGCTGCTGAGTTTCTTGAATGTCCACAGCCTGGCGATAATATCTGGGTAGGACATCTGACTCCAGGGGCTTGGAAGGGGATCAAAGAAGGGGGCCACATGGATCCAAGAAGAAAAAGTACAGACCCACTGTTCTTTGTTAAGTGCTACTGGCAGCAGGGGTTTGGAAAGGTAGAGAGAGAGTCCTAGCATTCAGGGAGGCTGGAGGTATGAGCTCCAAGATGGCATCATTACAGTCTCAAGACTGGTGCAGGTTATGCAGTGCAACAGTGGGGCCATGTGAGAGGAGCAAAAACCTTCGCACTTAAGCCTAGACAGCCTTGAACATACCATACCACTCATTCTCAGCTCCGCTCTTCTGCATGTAAAAATACGTGCAGAAATGGGATCCCTGCCTTTCATGGAGGGTGGGCCCCAGAAGTGCCCACTACACCAATAGTATGAATACGAACTCCAGGCAAAATGGCCCCTTGACCTTTTTAATGGTCTAATAAGCAGATCTCCCTTGAGAAGGGCCTCTTCCTTTCATGGCTGTTCTTCCTGCATGGTAGTTTTAGCTCTGCCAATATGCAATAGGAAGGAAGGAAGGGAGGAAGGAAGGGAGGGAGGGAGGGAGGGAGGAAGGAAGGGAGGAGGGAAGGGAAAAGAAAGAAAGAAAGAAAGAAAGAAAGAAAGAAAGAAAGAAAGAAAGAAAGAAAGAAAGAAACTCACTCTTTGGAACAGAAGGTACTTTGAAAGTGCTAAGACTGCTCAGTTCTCTGAAAAGCCTTGGCCAACAGTGAGGCTTTAGAATAAAATTAGGAACTCTATGAGGGATGAATGGGTCCTGTCTGTCTCCTACAAAGCCCTTCCGTGTGCATGGGGCCAGAGTGGTCCCTTGGTTCCTAAGCTTTAATAGAGCGTCTTTCATTCAAAGCTCCCAGGACACTTCACAGCTGCTAAAATGATCCTAAGCAAATATTTGGAGCTACACAGTGCAGGTGGGGAATATGGAGGCACGGAGAAGAAAAAGAACCCAAGACCCCAAGCGTCAACTGTGGAGGTAGGACCAGAATCCAGGACCTGAGCCAATTCAGAGCTCCTGTCTGCAGGATCAGGCCTGGAAAAGAGCACTGATACATTATAATCAAACAAACTGGAGGGTCTACAGTCTCTGCTGGGTGACCAGCAGCTCTAAGTGGTTAGGACTTGAATAATTCAGGCTCTCTAATTAGATTGACAGTGTCTGTTAGAGCCAGCATATGCAGCGAAACGTGTTCTGTGTTCCTGACAAATTCACTTTATAGCTTCAATTAAAACCCATTTCCTGTATCCTGGGGCCAAAGAAGACCAATATATAAAATGACCACATGGCCATATTGCGAACATAAGGGTGAGCACCGTGCAATTCAGCCGTGTGCGCTGCGGGCTGGAGTCTCGGTGGGGAGGCCACAGTGAAGACCAAGGAGTGCTATGATCTGAATGTTTTTGTCCCCCCTCCAACAAAATTTATACATTGAAATCCTAACCCCCAAAGCCAATAATATTAGGGGGTAGGGCCTTTGGGGTGATTAGGTCATGAAGGTGGAGCTCTCATGAATGGGATTATTGTTCTTCTGAATGAGCCCCAGTAGAGCTCATCAGCCCCTTCTGCCATGTGAGGCTACAACGGGAAGTCTGTGGCCTGGAAGAAGGCCCTCACCCCATCATGCTGGCACCCTGATCTTGGACTTACAGCCTCCAGGACTGTAAGCAGTAAATCTAGGTCCTTTATCAGCCACCAGGTCTGTAGTATTTTGTTATAGCAAAGGGACTAAGATGAAGGTCCCCCAGGGTGGACACTGCTCCATTCTTGCCACCGTTGACCTTGAAATAAACAAAACTTGAACCCAATGTAGAGACAGGACTTGGGGTACCCAGACCTCCTTCTCTCAAATGGCCGCACTGGAAATGAGTAGCTAAGGTAGAGAAGGAAGGAAGGATTTGGGAGAAAAATAAGGAAGGTTGAAAATAAGAAGAGTGACAAGACTCATCATGGGCTACCACCAATAGTGCTTCTCCAAACATTTGGTTCATAGAGATTGGTTTGTCCTGGGGCTTCTCCCAAGGGTCAGATCCAGCTGAGCTCTTCCCTAGACAGCAGGAGCTCAGTGGGGCTCCAGACCCTATAGGAAACGACCAGCATGGCTGTGGGAGGTCAGGGGCCATTTTGCCATTATGGAGAGGTGGGTACAAATTTGAATTAGTACTTCTTTTACTAGCTGTGGGATCTTGGCCAACTCACTGCCTCTCTTTGTGCCTTCTGGGCACAAATAGTATGGATTGGACAAGCTTATGAAGCAGAAGTTGATAGAATAAAGCACTTAGGATAGAGTTCAGTCTGCAGTAAGAACTCAATGAATGTCCACCATTATTATTACCGTTACCCAGCAAATTCAAAGTACCCCAGAGCTTATTAGATTTCTGGTTCTTCTTCCATGCAGATCCAATTCACTCTTGGGTCCAATTTAACTTTGGAGGTACATAAAAGACTTATATTCTGGGGCGTCCAGGTGGTTCAGTCAGTTAAGCTTCCAACTCTTGATTTCAGCTCAGGTCATGATCTCAAGGTCATGAGATGGAGCCCGATGTCAGTCTCCACACTCAGCAGGGAGTCCCCCATCTCCTGCTGCCCCTCAGCCTGCTTGTTCTCTCTCCCTTTCTCTTAAATAAATAAAATATATTTTTAAAAAAGACTTACTTTCCAAATTTAGGGCTTTGGCCAAAAGACCACCTTTGTTGGCAGGTGGGAAAGAAGCCAGGCTGTGCTGAGGAGTGCCCTCATCACTGACATTTTGCTTGGCATCAGCCAAGGCTGGCCCTGGGTAAGGCTGAGAGACAGGCCACATTGGCTTACTGGAGCAGCTCCCTTCTAGCACCCCATCATGCTGGCATTTCCCAGGATCCGTGACCCCGGGAGCCCCAAGGGCAGGGACATCAGTGGCAGCCACCCGCCAGCAATCAGTCAGCAGGCTTACAGTGGGCTGGGGAGCAAGGGCCAGCTCAGGGGAGGTTCCCCACCACTTGGGGCTGGTGAGAGGAGTGAGGGTTTTTGATGGACAGAGAGTGACAATGTACAGTGCCAGCCCTTAGCAGACAGAGTCAACCCAGGTGACTTTCCCTTCTCTCTGGCGAAGACATGGGCCGTTTTTGTTTTGTTTTGTTTTGTTTTGTTTTCCACATGCAAATGGAACTTTATAAAACCAGAAAACAAGACGGTGGCCCCAGGGAAGGTTTTAGGAGTGAGTTACTTTCTCAGCATCTTTTCTCTGCTGAAAGATCGTGTAGAGGGAATATCCGTTGCCGCATGGCTCAGGCTTCCGCGACAGGTGCTCACAAAGAGCCGGGAATGTTTCCAGTATGCGGAGCTCTTTTGTCGGCCAGGTTCTGTCTCCACAGGCTCTGCCCTGTGTGTGGCAAGGACAGAAGGAGCTCGCCAAGGAAGCGAAGGGCTCCTGGAGACTCTGCGCTGGGCTTGGTGCATGGGCTTGGTGCCTGGGCTTGGTGCATGGGCTTGGTGCATGGGCTTGGTGCGTGGGCTGGAGCCCTTCCCGCAGTGCTCAGAGCCCGCGGCGCACAACCCCCCAGGCCAGGGAGTGCTGAGGGCTGTCCACGTGCTGTGGGAGCCTTCCACTCAGGTCCCCTTGATGTGGCCGGCACTCCTTATGGCTTTTCGTGGGTCCCTTTCCTTGGGCTGCTTCCAAGCTTCCAGCTGGGCTGGTCTAAGAACTGAGCCACACTGTTTGCGAAATCTCCTAGCCCCTGAAGGCGGAGGGCAGGCATCAGCCCGACCCTGGGATGGGAGTCTGTGCAGGCCGCCTGGATTTATTATTCCGCGATGTGATTGGCACACCTCTCTGCCCTGACCTTATCCCCCCCCCCGCACCCCCGCAGCCCTCAGTTATACACCGCCACCTCATGGACACATTGACTCATTACACTTGGCCTTGGTTTCCTTTCTTTTCTCAGTTAGTCCTCTTCTCAGGGAAAAAGAACTCTCCTGACCTCCACTTCCCCTTTCGTAGGCCCGCAAGGATGCCAAAAGGAAACACAGCCCGAGGGAGATATCCTTAGGGTGTGTGAGCAGATTAGACCATAGTCCCCGAGATTCTGTGTGCATATAAATATACACATACAGGTTTATTTTCATATATGAAATTAAGTATGAGAATGTATGAGAATTGGTCATGCGTGTGTGTAGGAGCTCCCGCTAATCTGTAGGATTTCTGCCCTGCCCGCACGTGTATTCTAACTTGATCTCACTGGGATAAAGATCACACAGCCTGGGCCTGGGGAGGTGTATAGTGAAAACGACTAGTGGCAGATGTTAGCAAGGGACCCAGAACACGTAGCCCAGGCTTGGCCCAGGGAGGCATCAATGAACGCTATGAGCAGATGTGGGGCTGGTGGTGAGGAGGGAGCACAGGCTTTTGGGGAGCTGCAGACGTAGAGGGCTCCATGTGCCCAAGATCAATGACATTCAGGAAGACCCCATAGCTCTCGCCCTCCAGGGGCATCATCCTGCCCCTCAGTTGAATGAGTTAACTAATCAGAGCCCGGGAACTTGATTCCCAAGTGTTTTACTGCTGGTGGCCCTTTGGCGTTACGAAATACATACACATAGAAGACAGAGAGACAAAGCCGTATATGACATCTGGTCATTACACCAAGAACTGAATGATCTGCATGGGGTGTGCTGGCTCTGTGTTTCTGGATATCTAATCAGAATGCTCCCTCTTGAGGTCCCTGATAGATGGGATAGGTTGCAGACTCCTTAAGCAGCATTTATTATGACAGTAAGAAGGCTCCCATTTCAGTCATTCTCTTCTCACACCAGGGTGCTCGGAGCAGAGCTCAGAGAGTAAGGGACAGCTGGAGAAGTTCTATTCAGGTTCCAATCCTCGCTCCTTGGTTAGAGGGACAAGTTTCCAGCCAGACACCTGGTGCCGTCCGCTCACTAGCCCAGGGCAGCAGGAATCAGGATGCTGCACTCGAGCCCAAAGGTGTGGGTTCCTGGCACTCTGATACATGTGAACTTGTCTAAGGCTAAAACTCCACTGTGACTCAGTTTCCTCATCTGTCAAGTGAGAAGGTTGATTTTAACCATCCCTGAGCTCCCCTTCATGGTTAACATTCTCTAATCCTCAATTTTTCTTAAAGATTTTATTTATTTACTTAAGATGGGGAGAGAGACAGAGAGATAGAGACTGTGTGCATACGTGGGCAGGGAGAAGGAGATGCAGACTTCCGCTGAGCAGGAAGACCGATGCAGGACGCGATCCCAGGACCCTCGGATCATGACCCGAGTCGAAGGCAGACGCTTTACTCACTGAGCCACCCAGGTGCCCCCCCCTTTTTAAAAATATTTTTATTTATTTACTTGAAAGAGAAAGATCTAAAATGAGAGAGAGACAGCACAAGCAGGAGTGAGGGGCAGGGGGGGAAGCAGACTCCCCACAGTGCAGGGACCCTGATGCGGGGGTCTATCTTGGGACTCCAGGATCATGACCTGAGCCAAAGGCAGACTCTTTTGAGGGTAGGGGACTGAGCTACCCGGGTGCCCCTCTAATCCTCAATTTTAAAAAATATAGAAAGTTTGCATTTAACTGAAGCTAATGCCCAACATTCTAGAGTTGTTAAAACAATGACACAGAGCATCCAAAACAGCAGAAAATCAAGTGTTTATGTTTGATTCAGAAATTCAGATTGGCCATCCTATGAGTCATATCAAAATATTGATGGTTTTGTAGAGACCTAAGTGGGTCTGGGGAGACAAATAATGAATGTTCACAGTCATTTGCATTCTATAACCACAAACAGTAGCCCAGCGAGGACAAAGTACGTGCCGGAGAGATAAGAAGCAGTCGCTCACCGGCTTGACAATTAGTTACTGAGGGCTCGCACCCAGCCCTAACCCCGAGAGCAGTACTTCTCGAATTTCCTGTGGACTCCACTCACGTGGCACCTTAAGATACATATTCTCACTCAGCAGGTCTGGGTGGAGCCCGAGCTTCTGCATTCCTAACATGCTCCCAGGGAATCCATGTGTGTACCCCAAAATAGTGTCCTCCGGGGTTTTCTCCTGGGTGTTGGAAGGGGGTCCCAGTTTTAAATGCGGTCATGGTTCAGAGGATGGGGACCACCTCTGAGGATGGGTGGAGGGAGAGGCATAGCCTCCTTAGGAGGGTCAAACCAATGTGGGAATAGAATGTAGCTGGGATTAAAGTGCTGGCGGATAATTCGCAGTAACTTCGAGGGGGGAGGGAGGACAGAAAGGGAGCTTAGAGGTGCTGGCGCCCAGCGTCATGGAGACTGCAGATCAATTAAAATGCTATTGTGGCTGAGACACAGAGCCCCGCAGCTCAGGGCTCTGGCCTTTCTGTCCTTTGAATTGAGGTTTGCCTTGGACTTAATGGAACAATTTTCTTCTGGTGCCACAACAGCCATTTCATTCCAAGATGGATTGCAATGTGAACTGGTCTTTTTCCATTTCGGGTCCCAAACCGCAGCACACTTAGGTTCTAAATAAATGTCAGTGGCTTCTGGGGGAGGCTCTGAATGCGAGGCTGGGATAAAAGTGGCCAGCCACAAAGAGGGTCTAGGTTGGCTGTCGCCCTGAAAGGGCTCAGGGTTCTGATTGCACCCGACGCCCTTAGATGCCCTGAATTTCCCCAAGAGCCTTGGATGCTGATGAGCCCTCGTTATGCGTTTTTGATGCAAAGTAGTTGAAAAGACAGAAAGAGGGTGGAATTTGTTTCAAAGGTTGACCAGTTTTTGTTGTTTTGTTTTTGAAGATTCTATTTATTTATTTGGGGGTGGGGAGCGTGGTGAAGGGCAAAAGGGAAAAGAGTCTCAAGCCAACTCCAAGCCCAGCAAAGTCCCACATAGGGCTCAATCTCACAACTTAGAGATCATGATCTGAGCCCAAACCAAGAGTCAGGCACCTAACTGACTGAGCCACACAGGCATCCCGAGAAAGTTAACGTGTTTTAAGGTAAACACGGGAAACCTCTGCCACAAAACAGCTGCACCTGCTTCTGTGAACTCATTCATGATCTTTTTATCCTGGCAGACCCTAATCACATGTGGAGATGACTGTCCACTCCACACTCTCCTTGGATCAGAGCGAGGACAGATGTGATGCGTTGGGCTGTGTCCCCTAAAATTCCCATGCACAAGTCCCGACCACCAGTGTTTGGGAGCAGGTCTAGTCTGGAAATAGAGTCACTGCCGGTGTAATTAGTCAGGCAAGCTCACGCTGGAGCAGAGTGGATGCCCAATCTAACCGACTGATGTCCTTACACAAAGGGCACATCGGGAGAACGTGGGGAGAACACCATGCGAAGATGAAGACAAACACGACGCCGTACCCCCTCGAGCCAAGGAACACGAGATGCTGTTCCAGGCCTCCCCCTCACAGCCCCAGGCAGAGACAACCCTGCTGACACCCGGACCTCAGGCTTCCGGTCTCTAGACTTGCGAGACCACCCACATCTGTTGTCAAAGCCACCCAGTTTGTGGGGCTTCTCCATATCAGCCCCACGATGGCTTTACTCCAGACTGGGAATAAATGTGAGTATCCATAAAATTATACAGTTAGGTGTATGGTCCCGGAACATATCTTTTAAACTCTGCAAAACAAGGGAGTTGGAGTAAGTGGTTAATGACATCCCTTCCGTTCTGTGAAGGGAAAGTATTTTGTAATTCTCCAGGATTCTGATGTATTGGTCGGCTTAATGCCATTTGATGGATAGCACCTGCCAATGAGAGTTGAGAAGCAATGGGCTCGAGCACTGGTGCAGGAGATGGAGCTTAAACAACCAAGTGACCCCGCAAAAGCTTAACTCCGTGGTGATCTCAGATGCTGAACAGAGTCTGGACTGTGCCCGGGACAGCAGGACCCTGGGAGCAGAGGGCAATCTCTGTAGACAAAGGCAGGATGACCTACACAGGGCTGGCCCCCACCCCCGGGTCCTCCTCCTGCAGGGAGGGAGATCTGGGAGTGGCAGTTAGGAGTCAGGCTAAGAGGGCTGGCCTGGGCTGCTGACCTCCCAGGTTGGCAGTCAGCAAAGGGCGGGGAGGACCAGCTCACACACCAAGGTGGGCAGCCTTAGGACTGTCGAGGAATGTTTGTTGAGGGAGATCCCGGGATGCTGGCAGGTAGGAACCCAGAGTCATCATCATTTGGGTAAGGAAGGAAATGTGACCTCAGGTTGTCGTGACTGGTAGATGGCTTATGGGCATTTGGGTCCCATGTTCATCTGCAAACAGGATAAAGTGGGACCATACTCTGCTCTTCATTACTGATTTCCCTAATCAGTACCTAGGGCATTGTAAACCTTTAATTTGTTGCAAGACAGAAGGACAATGAAGTGGGAATTTGTTCCAGGAATAGGGAAAACAACTAGTTAACTTAGAAATGAGGGCCATGTTACCCTTCTAGGTTCAACTTTAATTAGCTGTTTATCTGAATCAGTTTCATTGTCATCATGGCATTCATTATATTATTTAGTGCCTGTTGGTGAAGAATGAGGCATGCGACCATAAAGGTTAGCTTAACAATTGAAGAATTTCAACTGGAGAGGTGGAACGAAGTTGTTACACCTTCCCCATCAACACATAGCTGCTGACTTGGGTGTGTGCAGAGCTAGATGCTTATGATCAAGGCCCACATCACATATGAAGTGGCCAGCGATGATTGAGAAGAACACTGTAGGAAGAATTCCACATTCCCTGTGCAGTGCCTGCTTTCTCTGTTTTTGTACTTAGACTTTTTTGTCTTCTAGAAATGCCCTACCTTATAAAATGTCTTTCATCCGACTATGTCTATCTCTCAAGTTACTTTATCTACCAGTTTCCTCTAGATCTGCTGAATGAAAACGTTCTTCCCTTTTATACCCATAACACTTCACGGATCTCTCATAGGACATATGGTCTACCTTGTATTCTAGCAAATAGGTGTTGCCTTATTTATCTTTCGTACTAAATTATATGTTCACTGCTATGGTGTGTTCAGTAGTGTTCTCCCAAAACTCAGGTCCACTCAGACCCTCAGAATATAACCTTATTTTGAATTTTTTTTTTAATCTGAGTACAGTTGACATATGGTGTTACATTAATTTCAGGTGTACAACATAGTGATTCAACGACTCTGTACATGGCGCTGTGCTCACCACTAGTGAGGCTCCCATCTGTCACCATATAACGCTGTATGGTACCATTGACTATATTCCGTGTGCCGTTCCTTTGGTCCTCATGACATTAATTCCATCTCCAACTCCCCCTGGCCACCTTGCCCATCACCACATCCCCTTCCCTCTGACTGCCATGAGCTCATTCTCTGTGTTTATAGGTCTGATTCTGACCTTATTGAGATAGGGTCTTTGTGGGGGTAATTAGATAAGGATCTAGAGATCATTCTGGCTTTAGGGAGGGCCCTAAGTCCAATGACTGATGTACTTGATAGAGAAAGGAAAGGGAGATTTGGACACAGAGAGACACTGAGAGAGAAAGTCATGTGAAGAGTGGGGCACAGATTGGCGATTTGCTTCCAGGAGCCAAGGAGTGCCTGGGTCCACAAGGAACCGAGGTGAAAGACAAGGAAGAAGCCTTCCATAGGGCCTTCGGAGGGAAAATGCCCTGCTCACACCTTGAGTTCAAGCTTCCAGAACTACGAGAGAACCTATTTCTGCTGTTTTAAGCCATCCAATTTATGGGAATGTCTGGCAACCCCCAAGAACTGATGCACCATCATATAATGCATACTTTCCCTTTGTAGCCCCTCACACTTGCTCATAAACATTTGTGAAAACACGACATTTGCAAGGCACGACTCTTAGCTTTTCTTTCTTTTTTTTAACCATTGTGAATAAAAAAGTGCTAGTATCCATCAATCAATCAACCATCGAGGACCAAGCAAAACCAAATTATAGTAATTAGTTATGTTTTCCCTGATATGAGTCCTGGGAAATATACGTGCCTTTTGTGTCCAAAGGAACAAAGCAACACTACTTAGGCTGGGTCTGAGCAGTGGCCCTGCTGAGGACAAATACATGAATGAGCCCCTCACTGATGGAGGGAGCCCCATATTCATAGGGAGAGGGGCTCTGGGAAAATCTAAGTCCACTCTCTGTGGTCCTCAGTAAGTCCAGTTTCTGGGTTGTCATGCGGACAAGATGGGGTGTCGCCGACAGCCACACAAACACACCCCGGAATCTGCAGCCTAAGAGGTCTCCCAGTGGACACAGGCCCTGCAAGGTCAGGATTGGATATTCATTTCTTTGGGTTCAGCATTGGCTCTCCACCCCAACTGTTCCTAATGCAGAAGCTCCTTTGGGAGATCGGCTCAGAAACACACTAATTTGCCAGTGGCTCCAGGTTTATCAAGAGGTGTCACAGCTAACAGAGTGAGTGTCCGACGTGCCCGGAAGTGTATTGTAGGGAGCACCTTACATGTACGGGACGGTTATATCATGGCAACCCTACTAAGCAGGTATTTAAATCCCCATTCTGCAGATGGGTAAACTTGAGTCTGGAGGTGTGGAATAACTTGCTTAAGGTCACACAACGTCAGTTGTGCTGGCTCTCAACCGTGCTCTGCCAGCCCAAACTCCCACTGCTTTTCAAAGGGCCTCTCTGCTTCCTCCAAGGCGTGAGCCCTCATAGGGCGCTAATTATTATGGGTGGTGGGAGCTATTTAAAGCTAAGTGGTTCCTAAATTCCACGGTAGCTGACAGCATTAGCTAAAGCAAGCCCCAGGGACCTGGCATTTGTTTCCTGCACTGAGAACACCTTACACATCCCCTTGGGTCTTTGCACTGGAACCAGGATGTGATTGTAACCCTACTTCACTTTGCTGAGCCTTTCCCAGGCCACCTGGTCAGCCACCATTGGGAGGTTTTGCGCTCCAAACCAGGTTAAATTCTCACCTGAAGGGGTAGCAGAGGGTCCATTTTGGTGAGAACATCCAGAAGCCAAATGCACCCCTCCAGAGCCTCCTGTGTCTGTTATTTTGCTCATTCTGATTTAAACCTTCTGTCCTTGTCAGGCTCTTTCCCGTGCATAATTATTCATGTGATGGGTACAATGTTGTTCTATTATGACTCACAAACCGTGGCCAAATCACTATTTCAATTGATACTGCTTATAAATTATTACATCAGCTGCTCTGCAATTCCACAGTAATCCTTTCCCCCAAGACCTTCAAGATTTAAGGGAAAAACAAAAACAAAAACGGCCAGATTTCAGTCCCAAACCTGCCAGCACCAGGTTATTGCTTTGACTTCCTGCCTCAGTGGTATTTCCTGGAGTTGCAAGTTATTTAATGCTTACATGGTGACATCTGATCTTCCTTTCTATTGTCCCCCATTGGCCACTGGAGTGTTCTCATTCAGAGACAAGCTCCTGTGAAAGCAGATAGAAGGCAGTTTCGCTGCAGGGCACCCCACGGCGGTGCTTTCTAGTATTTGCCCAAATGGTTTCCTACAGGAACAGCGATCACCAGAGCTCTCTGTCTTGAGTAAGCAAACTTCATTTGAACCACAAAGGGCTCTGACAGTTGTGGCCCTGTAAGTTATTCTAGCACAGTGCTGAGAGACTCTTTTCTCAGCCTGAGCATCCCAGTGTGGGAGAGTGCGCTCACCAGCGTGGATTCCTGGCAGTTTTGTGGGCAAGGCCCGGGGGAACTTGTTCCCAGGAAAGGCTGGGATCGTGCCATTTTGAAAGCGGCCCTGGGCTCTCCAGGCGGACAGTGACACACATCGATCCCTGGCGAACTGGATGCTGCAGGTGGGTCTGGGTCGCTTGCCTACTGTTAAGAGTAACAGTAGGTCTTGGTCTGGAGTGTAGCCATTTGCTCTATCAAAGTCATTACAGGTCTTTGGAGGTGCTTGTTGAAAAATCTTGTGCTAGGGGCACCTGGGTGGCTCAGTTGGTTAAGCGACTGACTTCGGCTCAGGTCATGATCCTGGAGACCCGGGATCGAGCCCCACATCGGGCTCCCTGCTCCGCGGGAAGCCTGCTTCTCCCTCTCTCACTCCCCCTGCTTGTGTTCCCTCTTTGGCTGTGTTTCTCTCTGCCAAATAAATAAATAAATAAATAAATAAATAAATAAATAAATACAAACAAAAAATTCTGTGCTATAGGGCTTGTAGGGAGGGCAGAAATCAGAAATAGTCTATCCCTTTTGGAGGAAGCCACTCACAGGCCTGGATCTGTAGCTACATACCTATGTTGATGTGTAATGAGTGTGCATGGTTCTATTCCCATCTAGTTGGCTCTTTTGGACCACTTATAGCAGAGTGATTCAGGGGAAAGAAAGAGACCAGGGAAGGAACCAGTCCACCCACTGAGTTCCTGGGACCTTCTGAATGTCCACTGTCTGAAAGGGAATAACTGGGAAGGGCTAAAGGGACAAGGAATGGTAAAAAGAGGCTGATCCCAGCTCAGTAAGCCAGTGATACTGAAGGGCTGACCCGTTCATATAGGGGCCCCGAATCGGCCCAAGGTCGCAGTAGCAGATGGAGTCCAAGGGGACGGTGCTATGTTTGGCTCTTACTCAAGGGAGCACCAGGTTTGGTGAGTCACTCGGTCCTCCAGGGGCCATATCATGCTTGGCATGTCTCCCTGGGTGGTAAGATTCACGCCAACTGATGATATCACAACTCGAGAGTAAAAGACCATGATATCAAGCTGTTAGCGGCCACACTCCATCGTCGAATCCCACGAAAAGCCTTTGTTTTCACACATGGAAACTCAAGAGTGTCCCCAGACGCAGTTCTCACTGTGTGACTCACAGATGAGCAGTGGTGTGGAAGGGTGCTCCAGGTGCCCACAGACTGATTTCTCATAGGAATGGGGAGACTTGTTCATCATTTCCCACCATCAAAATCCTTCCTTCCAGTGTCGTCCCCACTGACATGGACATTTGACTTGAAATGGCTCCTGCTAAAAACAAAAACAAAATTCCCATCTGGCCATGGCTCAGCTTTCTGTTTTCCCTTATAGTGAAATTCCTCACAAATGATGTATTATCACCATCTCTATCTTCTCTCTTCCAGTCCTCTCCTCTCCCAGCCAGCTTTTTCATCCCCACCTCTACGAGAGTGGGATCACGGACATCCTCTTATTTAATCCAGAAGTCGGGGGTAGGGGAGCTGGGTGGCTCAGTCATTGGGCGTCTGCCTTCAGTTCAGGTTGTGATCCCAGGATGCTGGGTCGAGCTCTGCATCGGGCTTCCTGCTCGGTGTGGATCTGCTTCTCCCTCTCTCACTTCCCTTGCTTGTGTTCCCTCTCTGGCTCTCTCTCTCTCTCTTTCAAATAAATAAATACAATCTTAAAAAAAAAAAAAAGTCCAGAAGTGAGTTCTTTGATCCACCTTACAGAAAACCCCAGCAGCTGTTGTCACTGTGGACCCTTCCCTCCTTCTTCAAGCTTTTTCTTCTTTAGGGCCTCATGATACCACCTTTCCTGTTTTCCTCTGACCACATTACTGCTTTTCCCATTCTCTTCTGCTCGCCCTCTTAATGTAGGATCCCCCAGGATCCATTCTCTGGATGGCTTTGCTTCTCTTCCCTTCCCTTTGCTCCTCTCCTCTCCTCCCACCAATGCACCCCATTCTTTCCTCCATGCTCCATCTGGTGACCTCTTGTGGTCTTATACCCATGACTCCGAAATCTATCTTTCTAGCCATCTTTCCCCTAAGGAAACTGACAATATGACATATCCATAACTGGATGTCCAATAGTTATCTCAAATTTAAATGTCCAAAAGTAAACTCTTGGTGTCCTTCCAAAGCCGTTTTCTTCCCCCGTCAGGGCTCCTTTGTGAGTCAGATGGCTCTGTCACCTACCCAGCTGCTCCCAGCAAAATCATAAAAATCATTCGTCTTTGACTCTTTTTTTTAAAAGGAACCCACATTCGATCAGCCAGTCCTATTGGCTCTAGCTTGGATATAGACCCCAGAATCTGGCTACATCTCACTCCCTCCGCCACTGCAGCTCTGATCCAAGTCCTTATCTCCTCCTAGTCCATGGCAAGAATGCCTATCTCACCTCCAGACTTTTCCACACTTGTCCTCCTATCATGTCTTCTCCCCCTGACAGGCAAAATAATCTCTTAAAAGTGGAAATCCACCATTCACCTTTTTTCTTAAATATTTTTTTAAAGATTTTATTTATTTATTCGAGAGAGAAACACAGCTAGAGAGGGAACACAAGCAGGGGGAGTGAGAGAGGGAGAAGCAGGCTTCTCGCTGAGCGGGGACCCCGACACGGGGCTCTCTCCCAGGTCTCCAAGATCATGACCTGAGCTGAAGGCAGCTGCCCAACCAACTGAGCCACCCAGGTTCTTAAATCTTGCTAAGGGCTTCTAATCACATTATAGAATACAATTTAAATCATCTGCCCTGTATATAAGACCCAACATGATCTGACCCCTGTGCTCCTTGCTGGCTACCTCAGCTCGTTCACTACACTGAGTCATGCTGGCTTTCCTTCAGCCTTTAGACAGCCCTGGCTTGCTGCTGCCTCAGGGTCTTTGCACTTGCTGTTCCTTCTGCCTAGAATCCTTTTCCCCCAGACTTCAACATAATTAGTCTCAGCTTTAGCATCGCTTCTGAAGACAGACCTTCTCTAACCACACAGTTTAAAGCAGCTTCTAAACTCAACCCTCTCTCTCTCCTGACACTGTTTGTTTTCCACATCAATGAACATTCTCTACTTAAAATTATCTTTTTATTTGTTCGTGGTTTATTTTCATCTCCCATTAGACCACATGACGGCAATCTTGCCTGTCTTGTTCACTGCTATTTCCCTAACTTCTACTCATGCCTACCTCATATTGTGTGCTCAATAAATGTTTGTTGTCTAAGTAAATGCTCCCATTATAAGAAGTTATATATGGTGTTTCTGCTTCTGGCGTGAAACTACATCATTTCAAAAAGCATGGGAAAATGACCTAGATCTATTTTTAATCATTCAGATTCTTGGGCCCCATACTGGGCTTTATTGATGTGCCACTGAGAGTGTCCTGATCTTTCATTCACTCTGATGAAAAGTCTTGAAGTGGAAAAAGTAGAGAATGGGGGGTAGGGGCCAGTTAGCATTCAGGCTAATGGAATTTGTGTTGAGTGGTCTTGTGAGTCCTTTGTTACATCGGAGTACAAATGTTTGAAACCACTGGATTGCAGTTGGGCATTGGAGGTGGAGAGGAGATGAGAAGCTGAACCCTCTGTCATGAGCCCCTCTGACTGTGGAAAGCTAAGGTCCAGCTTTTGGTGGCTTTTACTCACTTTTGGTGGCTAAGTGATTCTCTGAATAACAGGGCACCTATTAGTTAAAGAAAATCTCTTCCCCTCCCATATCCTTGAGCTTCATGATCTAGAGCTCTGCTGTCCAATCCAGCGGCCACGATTTAAATTATGAATTGTGAAAGTTAAGGCATTTTCCTCTGAATTAAGTTTATTACAATGAAGATAAAATAAAATTAAGCATTTCATTCGTAAGTCTCACTAGCCCCATTTCAAGTACTCACTGACCACATGGGGGGGCGCTGTATGTACAGGGCACTTTTCATCATGACAGAAGGTTCTGCGGGCCAGAGCTGGTCTAGAAAATGGGATCCTGGCACAGTCAGGGCAGCTGCCTGCTTACTGTCTTAAATGCTGGTCTAAAGTCTGGTCAGTCCTATGTGGAACTGAGCTCTACCCTGGTTAAGCAGTGGGTCTCGTGAGGCCAGGGAATTTCAACCAAGCAGGTAAGACACGGAGGGAAACAGCTCATCAAATCCCCTGCCAGCAGAGCTGTCCATCCATAGAAGAGATGAGTCTTTTCATTGAGACTGCCATTGTTGCCTCTGAGGACCTGGGAAAAAGCACATTTCTGGGGCAAGGGAAGGCACTTCTCTTAGCTTGCTCTCCTTGAACTCTGTGTCCAAGCCAAGATCATTGGAGGGAATATCATCCCTTTTTGTTATATAACTTTTTCTTGGGGTTACATTTTCTACTTACCCAGTGAGATTATCCATCACTTTAAGGCAGGGGAAATAACTTATGCTCTCATATTATCTCCCCCTCAGCATTTCACATACAATTGATAAACACTAGCACTTAGTCTAACTTGCATTATAATTAGTTCTGTACACGCTTCTCTTTGTTTGCTAATAAGCCTCTCAAGGGCAAGGCTAATACCTTACTCCCTTCTCTGCAGCATTACTGTGCATAATGTATAATTGTTTTTCTACATATATTCATTAGATTCAGTGGCTAGAAGGATGGATGGATAGGTGGATGGATGAATGGATGGACGGATGGGTCGAAGGTCAGATGGACGGACAGATTCAGACCCACCCCAATAAAAAATTCCATGTTTCAGTAATAAACTTTCTGGCAATCCATCATTCTCATCTCAGGATTTCAGGGGAATTAAGCATTGTTCTCAGTTCAGAAAATGAGGAGACATACCTTCCAAGTCAACAGTGGATAAATGAGGGAACTCTTTCCCAATGTCATCAGAGTTTTCTCTTGGGATTTAATCAGAAAATCCATCTCCTTTTTCTTCTCTTTAGAAGAAAGCCCAGCTAGGGAAAGAACAAATCAGTCTCAAAACGAAAACAGAGCAATAGGAAAAAACACTCAGATTCCCCGAGCATTTTGGCTTACTCTTTTGAAACTCCATCTCGCATGTGAATTATAGACTATTGAATATTCCATCCCTACATTTTTGTTTCCGGGGAAGAGGAGAATGAGCCTGCATGGTAACACAGCAGAAGGCATGTGAGATCACAAAGCCAGGCACAGGTCAGCTCTCAGCCCCCCTTGAGGGCACATTGATTATCTCCCCGGTGTCATTCACAGCCGCCAGGTTGGGACCCTATCGGGAAATCCAATAATGCTTATTCAGGACAACAGAGCATACTGTCCCGTCCATTCCCACCTGGGATACGGCTTCGGGTGTTGGTTGCATTTCTAATCTGTAAATCTTTTCTGGTTATAAAAAATAACTCCCTTTTATTATGGAAATGTGGAAAGGTACACGGGAATTATGGAAAGGTACAGAGAAAACTAAAATGCTGGAGCCCTTTTACCCTGAGTTAACTGTTGCTTATATTTCCTTCTTTTCCATTTTTTCTACATGTACGACACAAATAAATAGAGCTGTGTCTTGTGGGGGATAATTGAATCATATTACTCACACTTTGATTTTTATATTTAACAACACATTATTAAAAGCCTATCTCCATGCCATTAAAATTTTTCAATGCAAAGTGATACATAGTAAAAAAACAAAAACAAAAACAAAACAAAAATCCTCCTTGCCTCCCTCCAAATGTGTAGGTTAGAACTTAACGTGCTATTTGGGAGGGAATTTATAGTTTTAAGTTCCTATAATAAGAAAGAAGGCTAAAAATTAGTGGATTAAACATCTGACTTAAGAGGTTAAAAGAGGACTACCAAAATTAACAAAGTTCCAAACAGGAAATTAAACTAAAGTCCTCAACAACAGAATGCTTTTACATTTGTCTCTTGTGTTTTGTTTTGTTTTGTTTTTTCATTCTGTGCTTGAAAGGTTTCAACCTTTTGATCCTTCTATTTTAGATGTGTTTCCTGTTAAAAGAGTATTTAACTAGATATTTAAAATCCAGTCTGCCATCTTTGACTTTTAGCGAGGCAGTTAGCAGGTGTTCAGGTAATAGAATCACTGAAATATTTTATCTTTTTATCTTATTTTGTGTTCTGTAACTGTTTCCAGATCGATTCTCATTTTTTGCCTTCTTTGAGACAGACTTCCTTTTATTTATTCCTACTGCTTTGGAAGTTATAAATGTAACTCTCGTCTAGAACTTCTCCAGGACTGTTAACAAGCATCTTCACTTATCTTACACTAAATTTAATGAATAAGTTTCCTTCCTTCTGTACATTCTAGTGGCTTTAGGACACTTTGACCCTCTGACCCCTTCTGAATTCTCTGCTACTGGTTCTGCATATTTCATTCCCATTGCCATTGTTTTGTAAAGTCAACATATTTTGTCTTTACTCATATATTTGCCACCGTCTTGGCTGGTTATGCCATTTTTCATCTCAATATTTATACAAGATGTGACTTTCTGCTACCTCAAATAAGCCCTTAAAATTCCTTTTAAATCACAGTCTGTTTTTTCTTACCTCAAAGCGTCTTTACTTCACTCTTGTTTTTGAAAGATATTTTCACTTCACGTGTGTTTTGAGGCTGGTAGCTACTTTCTCTCCTCACGTTAAAAATGTTTCCACTGTCCTCTAGTTCCCATGATTACTTTAAGAAGTCAGTTTAAGTGTGTCATTCTTTTGTAAATAATCCATCTTCTCTGTTTGCTTTTTAGATCTTCCTTAGCTTTAGTGTTTTAACCCTATCTAGTGTTTCTTTCTTTCTTTCTTTCTTTCTTTCTTTCTTTCTTTCTTTCTTTCTTTCTTTCTTTCCTTCCTTCCTTCCTTCCTTTCTTTCTTTCTTTCTTTCTTTCTTTCTTTCTTTCTTTCTTTCTTTCTTTCTTTCTTTCTCTTTTTCCCTCTTTTACAAAGCCTACTTGGGTTCCTTGGGGTGTTTAATTCTGAGGATTGGAGTCCTCTCTCAATTCCAATCATTTCTCTTTCTCTTTCTGTACTGTGAAATAGGTAAGCTGCTGGTCTGTCTTCCAGTTGTCTAATTATTTCTTCAGCTGTGCTAAACTTCTCTGAAACCATCCATTGAGGCTTACAAAAATGGTTATAATATTTCTCATTTCTAGAAATTGTAGTTGGATATTTTTCAAAAAATGTTTGAAAATTTTTATAAATTTTTGTTCCTTGCTTATATTCTCTATAGCTCATTATTGGCTGAAGTGTATCCCCTCAAAATTAATCTGTTGAAATCCTAACCCACAGTGTTTCAGAATACGACTGCATAGGTGATGAGAAAGAGGTAATTAAGGTTAAATGGGATCATTGGGGTGGGTCTTATTCCAATATGACTGGCCCTTATCAGAAGAGATTAGGACACAGACATACACAGTGGGAAGACCATGTGAACACAGAGAAAAGGTGGCCCTCTACAAGCTCAGAAGAGATGCCTCAGAAAATATTAATCCTAGAGACACTTGATCTTGGACTTCTAGCCTTTAGCACTGTGAGCAAATAAATATATGTTGTTTAAGCCACCAAGTTTGTAATACTTTGTTATGATGGCCCTAACAAACTAATCTAGAGCCTCAACTTTTCCCCATAGTTGAACTAGTTGTTTTATATTCTTTGGCTGATAACCCAATATCTGAAACCTCTTAGAAGCTGAATCTCTTGTCTTTTTTTTTTTTTTTTTGTCAGTAATATTATGTTGGTATCTTTGTGAATTTTGTGATCAGTGCTGGTGATCAATGGAAATTATTTGAGGTGAATCTGAGAAGCTTAATTTTTCTTAGTACCATGAGCCTAGGGCTGCTGCCAAGTCAATAGGTCTCCACTAATTCTCAACTTGAGCTTATTTCTTGGGACTACCCAGGAAGTGTGAATTGAGTTTGGAAAGTTATATGATGGCCTTGTGTTTATGAATAATCAAGGCAGAGATTTTTTTTTCTCTTAACCAAGTACTAAGATGGAAGAAAGATGATTTTCCTTGATGTTTAGTGTATTGATAGAAAGGAGGAATAAGCTGGCCTGTATCTAATTCATACTTACATGGAAGATAAAACCCTTTGGGATCCTACTTTTCTGTGTGAAGATCTACTAGATTCTGTGCTTTATGAAATCCCTAGGTGTTTTCTGCTGTGGTCTGTCCATTGGAGCTTGATAAATGCCCTTAGAATGAAGTCAGAAGTAGTGTTTTGAAGATAATTCCAGAAGGAGAGGTAATTTTTAGTCCAGAGCCTCTGTCAGTTCTCCAGAAGGGTCAGGCTTATCTGTGTGATAAAAGTTTAGTGTTACTATTATTTCTGTCTGCTTTCTTCATGACCAGCTAGATGAACCTTATCTTTTAAGAGAGCTAGGTCTAGAGGGAAGCACTTTCTGAAAGTCAGTTCTGAATATCCCAGCAATATGTGTAGAGTCCTTATCCATGTGTTGACTGCTCTGTGTCTGAACTCTTCCTTCACCTGATCACAGGGCTCTTTGGAGATCATGTCTTCCCACCACCATCTCTCTGATCATCTTTTCTCTGTTTTCTACACCCTCCTTTGAAAAAGTAAATAGAAGAACCATCTGTCTTAGAAGATATCCTGGTTACACTATTCTCTTTCAGAAAGTGCTAGAAACAAAGGTGAAGTTCAAAGGCATAACATAACCAAAAGCTGTATGGAGACAGGGCCAAAGTGCTTCCACTTGCCACATCCCGAAAGGAGAGCCTGCCAATTCTTATTTCAGGAAGATTTTCTGTTTCAGAAGCCTGATCCCGTGTAGGAAGTGGATCTCTGGCCTGGAGGCATTTCGAAACTTCTTAACATAAGGCAGGTGGCTGAAAATTGTTTACAAACGTACCTGGCACTGCCTTTGGCTTCCCTGAAAGCAGAGTTGGCCTCAGTCTCCCAACTGCTCACTGAGAGCCCGTGGCATGGAGCACAGGGTGAGCAAGGCACACACACGGTTGAGCTAGTGGGCCCCAAGCACAACCCTGGCTGAGACACGTTCTCCTCCATCTGATCATTCCACGGTTTTATATAAATCTTCCAGTATGATTTATGATTAGTTCTTGATTCTCTTTCTTTGGAGTTAAGTCTTATCCATGGAGGCCATAGGAATGGCATGACCCAAAGGCCTTTGACCCCCTCACTGAGGCTCATTGCTGACCAAAGCAACTTATGCAGGTTTCAAAAAGAGACCAGACAATGGGCACATTGACATACCTACAGCTTCCTCATGAGCTGTGGTTGCCAGACTGCCTCCAACAGCCTCAGGGATTCACAGGAGACACTAAGCGCATTTTTAAATTCAAAGTCAAGTCTACAAAGGGCTAGCATCTGGGTATTCTCCTTGGACAAGGGCAGAAGTCAGCCATCCCACTTTTATTACCAGCCTTGTGTGCCCCATGTTTTCAACAGAATAAACCAGGCCAATCAACTCTGCTTGCTTAATAGTAAGTCAAAGGCACAGAGGGTGAATATTATTTAGGAGATGACAGACCAGCTAGTGCTCAGGAAATGCGGAAGCTGAGAGAGTTCTCTTTGTCTTCATGCAAGTGATCACTTGGAAATCAAGCTTAAGTTGTGTATGAGCCTTGTGAGTCCAGAAAACTTTTCAAGTGCTCTTCAACAAAGTAAGTACTGATACATCTGATAACAGACAGATGGGGTAAAATACTGTGTGTCTCCTTCCCTTTCTGGAACACACTCAAAATGATATCAACAACTCCTGAACCATTCTGAAGGATACCTAGAACTGGACAACTGAAAGTAAAAAGAGCAAGGAATACCAACAACCACATCAGTGCCTGGCACTCAGTAAATACTGACCGTCCAGATCCAAAGCTGGACACTAAAATCTCTGAAAGGAAGGGAAAGAACTCTGTAAAACCCAACCAAGAGCGTTATATGCAGTGCCATGGAGTTTAAATTCCTGGAGAGAATACAAAAGAAATCAAGCCCATTTCTATAGGGATGTTCTGAAGTTTGCTACGTCAGAGCAGCAGAGGTATGTGAGTGTCCTGGGATGGAACCCTGGGCCCAGCTACCTGTGCCTTCTAAGACACCAACCCCAGCCCTGATCACTGCAAGAGGGAAAGCCAAAACATTAAAGTAGGAAGGTACTCCGAGCAGAACCAGTACATTTGTGCAGAAAACCTAGACAATGGTAATTATAAGTAAATGTTTACAGCTGTGCTTCATAACCTAAGGATGTGATTAAAGCAGTGTTTAGAGGAAAATTTTTAGACTTAAGCACTTAGCATTATCAAATAAAAAATAATCAAAAGAATGCATTCGTTATTCAACTCAAGAGGTTTGAAAAAGAACACAGGGAATTACAGAAAGCAAGAGGAAGAAATGAATAATGGTGAGAGTTGAAAGGGATACATTTTTAAAAATTAGACATTTGGCAGAAAAAAAATGAATCCAAAATATAATGTTTTTTTTATCTTTTTTAAAGATTTTATTTATTGATTGATGGAGAGAGACAGAGGGAGAAAGGACACAAGCGCAGGGAGTGAGAGAAGGAGAAGCAGGTTTCCTGCCGAGCAGAGAGCCCAATGTGGGACTCGATCCTGGGTCTCCGGGATCATGACCTGAGCCGAAGGCAGACGCTTAACCACTGAGCCCCCCAGGCGCCCCCAAAATATAATGCTTTTAAACAAAATTTAAAAAACCCTTCATATCTCCCTTCCCCTAAAGGGAAGTACAAAATACAAATACGGAAAATTAGAAAGGAGAATTAGAAAGGAGAATCTCCCTCCAAAGATGGAGAAAATGGAAATTCCATGTTCAATTCTATGCACGCAAACCCGAATACTGAGGAGTTAGCATGTATGAAGCTGAGGCATTGTCTAGGTAAAAGGCCCAGATAATTTAACGTAAGAATGTTTTTAAATCTCTAAGAAATAGATCATGCTAGTGCTTTAACAACTTTTCTAGGTTAAGGAAAATAAGTGTCCCCAATGTCTCCGTCCAGCCAACATAGCACTGACGCCAAAACTTGACAGGGATGGTGTACCAGGGACAGGGACACCTGTTTTACTTTAACACAAAAATCTTAAATAAAACACCAGTATGTTAGTGAGGATTTTCTTTTTTGCAACTGACATACTTTCCAACATCTCCATGACTGGAGGGGAAAGGCAGCCCCATTACCAGAGAAGGAAACCGTCAAACTGTCTCAACAATACAGAAGAGCATTGTGGGAAAAGCGACTTTCGAGCCTGGCCTTTCGATCAGAGTCAGTGTTCAAAGCACCGGGTGAAGGAATATTGAAGCAGCATCTCGAGGTGGCTGATAGGTCTTCCCAGTCATGGGAAAGCTGGGGACAGAGATGGCTCACAAACCCAGACGTTGACTCTGTTTTCTCTAATCAAGTAAATGTTTCTTTTGTGATGGGGAACGTTCTGCTGGCATAAATTGTTCCAACATGATGATGTGAGCCTGTGGTACAGCTCTACTTCCTGTCTGAAATGCCAGAAGGTTCCTAGAGGGGCCATTGAGGATCCTACCCCAGGGGAGAGAGAAGCAGAAGGTGAGCTCTGAGGATGGGGGAGGGTTTCTTCAGAAGAACCAAGATGGGATTTGTGAGGGGGAGGGAAAGAAAGACACAGCAGTTAGGAAGAAACCCAGTCATGACTGGTGATCGCTGACAAGGCCTGCACGAGCAGGAGATCAGAGCCGAAGTCATTAAATGGTCCAGTGGACGCTCGGTGACTGGGTTCTGTTTAATCCTCTTAGGCCAGCAGGCCCTCTCACCAGACCTTGCACAGGCGCTCACGCCTATCCCGCCTGAAATGCCAGCCAACTTTGCAAATGAGAGCAGCTATTCTCTGAGCTCCGGGAGTTGCGTACATGAGTGTGGGAAGCCAATTAGCTAATGGCACAAGTCTTCCATATAACTCCAGCCAGGAAGAGAGTGATGTAGGAAAAAAAAAATCTCCAAGATAAGTACTCAGTGAGGCTTCAGAGGAGCCAAAGAAGACCAATAGTCACACTCCCTACCTTCATTCTGACTCTCCCTGACTGACTGGGCCCGTGAGGGAACATAGGGCACACGTTGCTCTAGCATGTGACCTATGGGATTGGAGATTGAAACCGGCCTTTTGAGGGAGCAGGGCCAGAAGCTAGAAACCCCGAGAGACACTTGCAACTGGTCCTTTTCTTTGCGGAGGGATTCCTGTCTCAGCTCAGCCAGCTTGTCAAATGTCAGAGCACGGGTTGCAAGTCAGTCTGGGTCTGAGACAAAGCTATGAAGCGATAGAGTGTGTGGAGATCTTCCTCTGAGTAATTTCCTTCCTAACTAGCTGTAAAAAGAAGGGATAAAGGTCAGCTTTTAATTCTCTTAAGATCTCAAAAGTTCTGAGATCACTTTCCTCTTCAGTGAGTGTGGGCTCATCAACCAACCCAGGTAAGTTTTTGTTTTAGATTTGCCACCCAAAAAGGTATAAAACAGTGCTACCCAAAAGAAAGAGAATGCCTCAAATGGAGTTTCAAAGTTTTCGTATAGCCACATTAAGAGGTAACACGATACGAACTTTGGATGGTAATGAAGTCATTGTGGGTTCCTCAGCCGTAACACATGGACCATTCCAGTGTGGGGGTGTCCACAATGGGGGGGCAGCAGGATACGGGGACAGGGGTGAGGGGGGACTCTCTGTACTTTCTGCTTGATTTTGCTGGGAACCTAAAACTGCCCTAAAATACAAAGTTTATTTTCTAAAAAGTAAAAGGAAATAGAAAAATTAATGTTAATACTATATTTTATTTCACCAAAATATTATCACTTCAACATACAAAATCATCCTAACAGGGGATGAAGGGATTTTTGCATTAAACTTTCATCTGAAGTCTTTGAGTTCAGCACATCTCAATTCTGAGTAGCTTGGAAGCTCTCAAAAGCCACCCGGAGCTGGTGGCGGCCATATTGGACAACGCCAGATTGGCCACATGGGACTCCATCCCATGGTCCCTGTCCTCAGGAGCTTATATCTGTGCATCCTTATCCCCTGTACAGTGAAGGAGCATGGGGGGCAGGGGATGTGGAGAAATGGCCTGTTAGGACCCTACTGGAAAGAGACAGGACCTTCTCTAGGGTGTAGGGCCCAGTACGAGTAGCAGGGCGGTTTTACAAAGCTCTCCTCTTTGGTTAACGAACAACAATGCCACCCAACCAGACCCATCAGAACTAATCCATGGTGGCTTGACAAACAGATTGCCCAGCAGCCATCGGGCGGACCGAAATTCACATACTCCCTCTTATGGTATTCGCAAGGTCTCTGTTTGGCATGGATTTGGGGGATGGCACAAGGCGAGAAAAGAATGATGCTCTGGGTCATCTCTGTAACTGAGTTCACTTAAGGATACTGTGAACACCTAAGCAGGATGCACCCCAGCAGCGGGCGTCTTCGGGCACACCACTCTGAATGGTCCTTAAGGGAGATTTGGTTGACACCTCCACTGTATTGGGTTGTCTCAGTGGTTCACATCCAGCCAGCCCCCCATGAGGCAGCTGCTGCTGGCACACCCGAGCCAGGTCTGGCCCTAATGCCTGGTCTGTTAGTTTGTCCAGCACTGGTCGCCCATTCGTCCTCCAGACCAACTCGTCCCTAGGTCGCTTCAGATGCTCTTGTCTGACTCACTGGCCTTAACTTCTTCCTCATCTTTGCTTTCCTGATTCTCTAGTCTCCCAAGTGTGGGTGCAAGTTCCTCTCTGCCAGAAGGACCCTGGGGAGCAAGACTTCCTGGGCCTCCACTGCCTCCTCTCCCTGTTCTCTGGAGGAAAGCCACTTGGGTACAGTGAAGCCCAGGGCTAACCTCTGGCCCAGGGTCCTGGGGAGGTAGGGCCTCCCTGCTCCTGTCATCTACTGTGTCTCCAGCTTCCCGGACCTCTCCTCCAATCTCCTGAGCTGTAGCTTCTTTCGTGCCTCAGCTAATGTGCTAATCTCAGAACATCCCACCTCCTTGTTGGCCAGTTCCTAAAAGTCAAGGACATGGGTTATCAGCGTTCTTTCTTTCTTTCAGTACTGATATTGCACAGACGCCTACATCAGGAGAACGTCTCCGACTGTAAGAGCTAGAAACACATCACATCAGTGTGATGACTTTCTTTGTACCTTATGTCCCTTTCCCAACCAATTAATGAGGATAAATATTCCCCCAGAAGACTTTCAACTATTATTCAAATGACCTTTTTTCTGCGGTAATTTTCTTGTTTTCTAATAGCAAAAGCTCCACTGCTTTTGAATTCAAAGGGGAGACTTGTACTGAAATCTGTGACATAAAGAGTTTTCAGCCTGGAAAGTGCATTTAATTCTTTCATTCCTTCTTAAGAATGTTCAGCGAACTGGAAGGGGTCCAGGTTAGTGAGTTGCCTGACTCCAAGGACCAGTGGTGCGACCTGGTCCCACTACTCTTTCGAGCACATCACGGATATAAGCTCCCTTGAGGATTTCTCTGCAGCCAGACTGATGGCCATCTTGCCACCACCAACGTGTTCAGTTCTTTTTCGTAGCCATCAGATGCTCAACCCTCTACTGTGAGTTGAGGCAAGTGGCTTCCTCATGTTTAGCATGGGTTGCAAACCTGTTAGTAAAACAAGAGGGGTCCATACCAGACTGTCACTGACAGACCTTGTCAGCAGCCCTCTGACTGCAAACCAAGGCCGAGCCTCAAACAGAAAGCAAGTGCAGAGGCCACGGTAGAATTCTACCCAGCTGACTGGGAGCTTAGCAGGTCTACACCGTGTGCTGTCTTTACCACACCCTGGGGGTACATTTGGTTGTGGGGTCTCCTTGGAGGTGAGGGATGGAGAGAAACTGATGTGTGCACAGGCATCAATGGGTTCTGCCAGTTTATCTGTTAGCATTTCTCTGGGTGCGTGTTCTATCAGGATTTCTGGAGCAATGAACCCGAGGGAAGGTTAAAGAGTTCTACCGTTTGTTGCCTGCAGTCCATAAAAATCCACTGGTTTAGGCATCAGTGTTTGCTCACCTCCAACTAAAGAAACATTTTACAAAATGGAAATCCTGAGACCTTTTCTTTTGTTCTTCATCAGGTCATCCGGGATGAAATGCCCCAGCCTTCCACTAGGGGGAGTCTAACGCAGCGTAGACAGTACACTGAGGGAGCGCTGAAGAGACTGAACTGGAAAGGAAGTGTGTGTGTGTGTGTGTGTGTGTGTGTGTGTGTGTGTGTGTGTGTGTGTGTGTGTTTTCTAACTGGAAACACAACTCTTCTCTACATACTGGCTTCGATATGATTTTGTGGCTAGATTTAATTTTAGTGCTGTCAGAGTGAATGTTACTGCTCCCTTTTCTTGTAATCTGAAAAGCTCAAAACACTTTCTCTGCAGCACTGGCTTGTTTTGTTGTTGTTTGGTTGGTTTTTTCCCTTTCTTTTTTTCCCTCCCGTTTCTACTATTAAATAATACATATAATCTTCTCTTCTTTCTGACACTGAGCCAGGCACCACGCAGAGTCAAACGAATGGGTGGGCTCGTTCCTCCTGAGCGTTGGCTAGCTCACCCTCAATTTCAAGGCAGCCCAGTGTCTGCCCCAGCTCCTTGGAAACTGTGGCTTCTCCTTTGGTTGACCAGCAGGGTACAGCTAAGCCTACTCAAAGCCAAATCTACTTTGCACATTTATCACCTTCCTTGTATTAAATATAGCTAAGAAGAAATGGGGTCATCCTTGCTTTTTGAATATATTTTTTTTAACTGGGTGAAAACCAGTGAGTAACATACATCTGTTTCTAGGACAGTGAAATGCTCTATTGCAATGGTAGGAGGTATAAAGGCAGGGAAAGAGCCTCGCTCTGGAGACAGACGTTGTGTTTGAATCCTTACAATGGGTCCAAGGTTCTCAGTCTAACATAACTCCTCCTGCTGTGGTTTTCAACAACAGAATAGGGATGATAATGTCCATGTCCTAGGGTTTTTAGGAGGATGATAAAGGTATTCAGGTGAAAAGACAGCATAGTGACAGGCACGTACTAGGTGTTCCATCCCTTACTTCTAGAAGCATTTTGCCATCTGGTCAGTTTTAAAGACAATCTCTCCCTAATGTAATCTTCCCCCATATTGTTTGATGGTCTGTTCTCTTGATCAGTGTGAGATAAGGATATTCTTGCACAGAGAAACGGGGAGTGGGCAAATGGATAAGAGAAAACCATCTGGTAGGAACAGAAAGCATGATGTAGTTGTAATCGAAATGGATTAAAACTGCTTCCCAAACCAGGTGGCCAACTGTACGCCGCCTCGGCCAGAGTCCCAACTGCCCTTCTGCCCGCCTGTCTCTGAGCGCGCCCCGGAGCCTGGCCCCGACCTCTTTCCAAGATGATGGACGTGCCAGGGCTTTGGTAGATGGTATTAACCAGAGGTTCTACTTCCACAGAACTAAATTATAATTTTGCACATTCTTTTGGAAGCTCCCAGGATTTGATAAATGACTCCATGGACATCTCCATCCAACATTTCTCCCCCCTCGGGGGGTCCCAGTTTACAGGCTACAAAATCCCAACAAAAAGATACATTCAAGTTTCAGATTTATTTCACTCTGCCTCCTTGGCTTCACAGCTGGTACAAGACACGCATTCTAATGGAAACACATTGCTAAGCATGGCTAGGTTGCCTATAGCTTTATTACCTCAGTTCAGCTACATTTGGGATAAGTAGGTTTTTCTGTGGATCAGCCTGGGAACTTGGCTATTACGTATAATTTCATAGCTATGGGCTGTGAGGCCCAAATTCTAAATGACTGGCATACCAACTTACTTTCACAATTTACCTTCTTCTAAATTGGGAACAGCCGGTTCTTTTGTAAATGGCAGGAACCGGAACTATGATTCAGGTGAGTAAGACCATCTCTAAATGACAGGAGGACCCACAGGAAACATTATCTGTGAGAGGGGCTGATGTGCCTCAGGAAGACAAGCAAGGGCACACTTTGGATCTTATATCATGAGTCAAGGTCAAAGTGCAAGGTGATGGAATAATGGACACGGTACTTCAGGCCAGCCCCGTAGATCAATGCCCACATCTTAGAGAGAAAGAGAAGGGAAAAAACAGAGAAAATACTCCAGGTATTGATTTCTGCAAGGGAGGCCATGCTGTAGCAAGGACAGGAGTCCTCCCAGTGGGGGGACAGGGTAGAGCGGGTGACATCAGCAGCCCCCAGGACCCCAGCCCCCACGCACCCATGTGAGGTTTTTGCACAGTGAGCAGCAACAGGAAAGAGTGCAGACGTCATTCTTAGAGGCATCAGGAAAGACCGGGGAGCACAGGGCAACACTGAGGACGTCTGCAACGATGGGAAAGGATGTGAGGTGTCCGGAAATGCCAGATAAGTGTACTAGTGAGGGTTGCTGGGACCTTAGAGGTTTTTCTCCAACAAAGTGCTATGGACTGGAAAACAATTTTACATTCAAAACAAGTGTGTAGGACACCTGGGTGGCTCAGTCATTTAAGCATCTGCCTTTGGCTCAGATCATAATCCCGGGGTCCTGGGATCAAACCCCGCATCGGGCTTCCTGTTGTGGGGAGCCTGCTTCTCCCTCTGCCTCTGCCTGCCACTCTGCCTGCTTGTTCTCTCTCTCTCTCTCTCATAAATAAATAAAATCTTTCAAAACAAACCCACAAAGGGTGCCTGGGCGGCTCAGTGGGTTAAAGCCTCTGCCTTCACCTCAGGCCATGATCTCAGGGTCCTGGGATCAAGGCCCACATTGAGTTCTCTGCTGAGCAGGGAGCCTGCCTCCTCCTCTCTCTCTGCCTGCCTCTCTGCCTATTTGTGACCTTTCTCTCAAATAAATAAATAAAATCTAAAAAAAAAAAAAACCCACAAAGCAATACAAAAATCAAGTGTGTACATGTATAATATATACGCATGTCTGTTACATGTGTCACACGTATGCGTACTGACAAATACACCTGCATGTATTAATTATACACTTATATACATACATATATGTGTATATCAGCAGACCCTTGGCCAACATGGGTTTGAGCTCTACGGGGCCATTTATGTGAGGATTTTTTTTGATAAACATATCCACTACTACAGATGCATTTTCTCTTTCTGAATGTTGTCTTTTTTTTTTTTTTTTAGATTGACTTATTTATTTTAGAGAGTGGAGAGGCAGAGAGAGAGGAGGAGGGAAACTGAAGCAGGCTCTGCACTGAGCATGGAGCCCAAGATGGGACTTGATCTCACAACCCCGAGATCCCCACCTGAGCCAAAACCAAAAGTCGGATGCTTCGCTGAATAAGCAACCTAGGCGCCCCTCTTGTGACTGTCTTAACGACATTTTCTTCTCTCTAGCTCTATGGTAAGAATTCAGTGTATATTACATATGCAAAAGGTGTGTCAGTTGACTGTTAATGTTGTCGGTGAGGCTTCCCATCAACAGAAAACGATTGGCAGTTAAATCTGCGGGGAGTCAAAGTTACAGATGGCATTTTGACTTCATGAGGGTCAGAGTGCCTGCCGCCATATTGTTCAAAGGTTAACTGGATAGACATACATATACCTACTCACCTATCCACAACAGAGCTGATGGTGGTCCGACGCGAACACTGGGGGGCCAAGCAAATAAAAGAAGAAAAGACACGCGAGCTCCTCAGGAGTGAAGGAGAGAGTGGACCAGATGATGCAGTCCGCCACAACGTGCCTAGTCCCTGGCATTCTCTCCCCACCTCCTGAGTCTCCCCTTCTTTTCCCCCCTCTCTTCTCTTGACGCCAGGTTTCCGACGGAAGCTCCAATCTTGCATCTCTCATTGTTTACACTGGTATGTGACTCAGTCTCTGAGTCCGTCTGTTGTCTCAAGCAGAATGTCCTAAAGAATGTGGTGCCAACTATGTGCATACAAACAGTTCATAAAGACCAGGCATTGTGCCTACAGCCCGGTGCCCACGTCTGCGGCTGTGTATGGGAAGTGTCCAACAAATATTTGCTGCATGAATAAATGGCTAAGTTTGGGGGACTCAGCATAAATCTTAGAATAGATGTCTTTGATTACAGAACTTCTGCCCTTAAAATGTTAAAACATTGAGAACGAGCCTTGACCTCAATCTCCTGCTTTATATAACAATGAACGCCACAGGAAATCAGGGATTTAAATGTAAAACTGGAACTGTATAGTACATTTAAGCAGATTTAAATGTAAGAGTAAAACCATAAAACTTCCAGATCATATAGGATAAAATCTTCAGGACCGAGAGCCAGGTGAAAGGTTATTAGACATGGCACCAGAAGCATCCGTAAAAAAAAAAAAAAAGCACATTGGAGCTCATCAAAATGAAAAGTCATGGGGTGCCTGGTTGGCTCAGTCGTTAAGTGTCTGCCTTCAGCTCAGGTCATGATCCTGGAGTCCCAGGATCGAGCCCGCATCTGGCTCCCTGCTCAGCAGGAAGCCTGCTTCTCCCTCTCTCACTCTCCCTGCTTGTGTTCCCTCTCTAGCTGTGGTTTTCTCTGTCAAATAAATTTTAAAAATATTTAAAAAGATAGGAAGGAAGGAAGGAAGGAAGGAAGGAAGGAAGGAAGGAAGGACAAAAAAAAAAAAGAAAAGCCTCTGTGCTATGAAAGATCCAGTTAAGAGAAATAAAAGGCAACATACAGCCTGGGAGAAAATATTTGCAAAATACATACTTGATAAAGGACTGAGCCAAGAGTATATAAAGAACTCTGAAACTCAACAATAATAAAATCTCCAAAATATCCAATCATAAAATGAGCAAAAGACATGAACAGACATTTCACCAAGGAGGCGATACAGATGAATAATAAGCTCATGAAAAAGACATTCAACCTCATTAGCCATTAGAGAATTGCTAATGAAAGTTACAGTGAGATGTCACCGCATACCTACCAGAAGAGCTAAAATAAAAAACAAAAATGTTGGAGAAAGTAAGTGCAGGAAAGCTGAATTTCTCATGATTCCCTTGTGAGCCCATAAAATGGTACACTGGCCATTTCTTTTATAATTAAACATACAACTTCCATACTACCAAACAATTACATTTGGAAGCATTTATCTTAGAGAAATGAAAATTTATGTCTGTACAGGACCCTTTTCACAAGTGATCAGAGCATCTGTACTCCCTGCCCCAAACTGGGAACAACCCAGATATTCTTTACTGGATGAATGGCCAAACAAGCTATGGCACATTGTTCCCATGGAATATTAATTACTCAGCAATATAAGGGGGTAAGCCATTGCTATGTGCAACAACCCAGACCAAACTTAAGAGGATTATGCTGAATGAAAAAAGTCAATCTCAAAAGGTTACATGCTGTATGATTCCATTTATATAACTTTCTTGAAATGACAAAATTATAAAGATGAAGAACAGATCAGTACTTTCTAGAGGGAAGATGGGGAGGGGAATGAATACAAAGGGGTTGCATAAGGGAGTCCCCTTGTGGCAAGGGAATGGTTTTGTGTCTTGATTGTGGTCACCGTTACAAGAATCTACACATGTGATAAAGTTGCATAGAACTAGATACACACAAATAAATGCATGTAAACAAAGACAGGAAAGTGAATAAAGCCTACAGCCTACTTAATAATAGCGTACCGATGTCAATCTCCTGGTTGACATCATACTCCAGCCATACACAGGAGTTTATGTAGGAAATCAAGTGAAGGATGCATGGCACCATTTGTACTATTTTAAAACTTCCTGTAGGTCTATAATTCTTTCAAAATAGAAAGTTTAAAAAAAAAAAAAGGATTTCAGGGGCGCCTGGGTGGCTCAGTTGGTTAAGCGACTGCCTTCGGCTCAGGTCATGGTCCCGGAGACCCAGGATCGAGTCCCACATCGGGCTCCCTGCTCAGCAGGAAGCCTGCTTCTCCCTCTCTCACTCCCCCTGCTTGTGTTCCCTCGCTGGCTGTATTTCTCTCTGTCAAATAAATAAAATCTTTTTAAAAGAAAAAGGATTTCAAATGTCCAAGAAGGGTTTTAGCCATGAGATCCTTTGTTCCTGGGCCACTGGGTAGGATTAGTGTTCTATGGAACAGGTACTGGGAAATGCAGGTCAGAGAAACTGGCTTCTAAACCAGCTATCATTGTCCTCGTTCCCACAGAAAGACTGAGTGAGAGAGAGAGAGAGAGACCAGACCTGCCAGTCTTCACCTCCATCGGTGGCCAAGCTCGCCCAAAGTCCTGTCTTATAGAGTTGGTTTTGTTTGAGAGGGTTTCCCAGAAATGTTGTGCTTTGATTCATTTCTATTTGGTGTGTGTGTGTGTGTCTGTGTGTCTGTGTGTGTGTGTGTGTGCGCGCACACATGCGTGCTTTGGCTCCGCCTATCCTATCCAGCTTCTGTCCCAATTCATGTCAGTCTTTGACAAGCGCCATGCCTCATTCTCAGAACCTGATGGAATGGGACACAGGTGGCCTGTCAGGATCATGACAGCCAAGACTCTGGAGGAAACAGATTCATTGTTGTAACAACTGCCTCCTCTCAGAAGGTATTCTGACACAAACAGCAACCATGAAGGGATCTGGGAGGAAGAAATCTTTGTTTCTTGTGCTGTAGATCGGCAGTGATCTATAGAACCACCTCCTGAAGAAACTACTCTGTCCACACCAGATTTTGAAGGAGGGACCTCAGCAGGTGATACTGACGTGGGAGATTCTGGGAGCGTACTTGCTTTCACAGTATCATTTTTTTTTTAAGATTTTATTTATTTATTTGAGAGAGACAGAATGAGAGAGCGCATGAGAAGGGAGAAGGTCAGAGGGAGAAGCATATTCCCCCTGGGAGCCCGATGTGGGACTTGATCTTGGGACTACGGGACCATGACCTGAGCCTAAGGCAGTCGCTTAACCAACTGAGCCACCTAGGTGCCCCACAGTAGCTTTCACTTCTTGAAAAATAAATTTAGTTGAAAGCCTTGTTACTTTCAATTCATAGAACATCAAGTATTTAAAAACTTGTACCCACTCACACCAGCATATATATATTTACCACATGCTCTTTTTTTTTTTTTAAAGGATTTATTTATTTTCAAGAGTAGGGGCCGGGGGTGGGCCAGGGGCAGAGAAAGAAGGAGAGTCTTAAGCACCTCCTGCTGAGCACGGAGCCCTGCTTGTAGCTGGATCCCATGACCCTGAGATCATGACCTGAGCTGAAACCAAGAGTCAGGCACTTAACAGACTGAGCCACCCAGATGCCCCTACCACATGCTTTTTTTTTTTTCCTTGCACATCACTCAGAAACAAACCTGTGTGTGTGTGTGTGTGTGTGTGTGTGTGTGTGTAAAAATAAAGCATAATTATCACCCCGAACTGATGGAACCTTATAAGCATTTGTGATATGCCCAGAATTCTGGGAGATAGATTTTACTTTGCTTTGTTAGCTTGGCTTTTTCATGGTCAAGGAATCACTAGAGACAGTTTGAACATTACCTTTATGCTTTATGAGCTCAGAAAAAGTCTTTGTGAGAGCTCTTGAAAGCTATTTTTTTAATTGACCAAAAAGAAATCCTAACAAATGAGTCTGGCCCACTTGGTAACTGTTTGCTATTGGATATTCTGACTTATCTTTAGAAGCTTCATAGGAGCCTTAAAGGATGGACAGCAGGGCTTTAGGAAAATGGAACAAAGGCTAACTTAGTGATTCGAGGTAATATAACAGAGATGTCCCAATAATGTACACTCCCAGACGTGCCTGGATGCCTTGCTGTGAGTTTCCCTCACCAGACAATGGTGATCAATTTCACCCTGTGTTTCCCAAAGTGATTATAAGCAATACAGCAGAAACTAACAAAAGTATCAGAGGATTTCATAACACTTCCAAACACCCTTCCCAATAAGGAGGTTTCTGAGTTTCTCTGGGTCCTGTGATTTTGTTGTGTTGATCTAGATTTGTGAACTCCAAAATGAGGTGTCCAGCATTGATCCACTAAGGTGGAGAAGAAAATGTTAGAATTATATTTAGTTTTATCTAAAAAATGAAGAGGAGTGATCTAATACTGATATACGTGTTGGAATTGGTACCCTCACTGAGTATCTATGTCTCAGACCTAGTCATAGAACCCGTGTGGTATCCCCAGATATCTTCAAAAAACAGTAAAGGCTCAATGCTCAAGGAGGCTGATGATAGTTGTGGGTCACTAAGCGATACTGAGCAGACGTGCTCCCGGCCACGTGGGTTTACGGATCGTGTTACCTAGGTCTTACTAAACTAGTCCTCACAAAATGAATAAGTGACCTAAAATGACTCTTTCAAGGGAATTGTTCATGTCTTTACCATAGAAAACTTATCTAGAAAATATCCAAATAACCCAAATATTCTCTCGAAGAGAGTAATTGTGCAAGCACAAGAGAATATCGAGACCACGGAAGAGCTGATCTTTTTCCCACTTCCCAAGTGAGTTTTTCATCTGCCCACATTTATATCGATTGATTGACTGATTGATTGATTGATGAGAGAGAGTGAGAGAGCATGCATACAAGCTGGGGTGCAGGGAGGCGCAGAGGGAGAGGGAGAGAGAGAATCTTAAGCAGGCTACACACCCAGAACAGAGCCCTACTTGGGGCTCAGTCTCATAACCTGAGCTGAAATCAAGAGTCAAATGCTTAACCTACTGAACCACCCAGGTACCCCAATCATGGGGTATTTTAAAAATCAGCAATGACATATTTGATTTGAAAAGACATCAGCCAATCTGATAGGAAGTGCTTTATGAAGAGATGCATGTTATGAAAAGAATGATTTAAAAGGGGCTATTTGGAAACATTTTCATGTTTAAACGATTTTGCTTTTACCTGAAAAAAATCCATGTGTCACGCATAAAAACTCCCATATCAGTACCCTTGGAGAGACTATCAAAAAATCTGTTGAAAATTCTGTGCACAGAATTACAAGTCAGTTATCCTAAAAGCAAGCAAAAGTCATTCAAATGTTTAAGCCTCTTCCAAAGTCATCCAAGTGGAAAGTGCAAGGCAGCAAATGTCCTTTGGTCACACGTTCCCTAGGCATCCTCACATGGGTGCTTTCCTTCCCTTTATCATCTGTCCTGCACAGCCCGGCCCATATACAAAATGACAAAGAACAAAGGCCCAGTCTGCCCCTGCCCTCCTAGCAACTCAGCCCCGTGCATCCCTGTCCTAGCTTCTTGCTCTCTTATTATCATGTCGACTCATTTAACCTCTCCTATATAAATCAGTGGTCTCCAAACTTTGGACTGTTTATCCCACGCAAAAAACAAACAAACAAACAAACAAAAACAAAAAAACGGATAACCAGAGAGGGGAAAAGTTTTAAAATATTTAGACACGATTGATGTATTTGTTTTATCCACTATAAAATGTACATTGAAATTTTAAAAGTTTGAAATAAAAGTCATATTCAAAATCCCAAGTGAGAGGAATTAAAGTATATTAAGTATTAAAGTATATCTATTTATTGACAAGTTAACAAACCTTTGCCCTCCCTACAAAACTTATTTTATTGTTTATTGCAGCTGGAAAGTTCCCTTACAAAAATGCACAGAACCAGATAGGGGAAATGCCCTCTACATGCTCATTTTCATTCCACTCCACTGATTATGCAATGATTTTTGTTTAAATTCTGCTAGTAAATTTTATCTTCTCTGACATCATTCAGTGCTCTTCCTAAATCATCACAAGTTATTTCATTTTTTAACATATTTTTTGTTAAAAAATTAAAATAATTTTTTAACTTTTTAAAATTTTTTTAAAAATTAAAAAAAAATTTAACTTTTAACAAATAGGTTCAAAATCCATCAAAACTCTAGAAGAATTTTCACACTGAGCTGAGACCATCATGAGACCCGGCTATCTGGGTCATAGAGGTGCCATCGCACGTGTCTTTGCCACAGAAACTCTGGTCCAAAAAACCCAAAGAGTCAGAGTGTGGCCCACCAGACTGATTACAGGAACACACTTCTTACTCTAAAAATTGCCAACTTAATGAGTATGTATAAATACAGAAACACAAATGTATAAATAACAATTTTTTAAATTTGCTTAACATCATAATCATTTGGGAAAGAAATGATAGTGTCAAAGGTGCGTAGGGTCAGATTATGAGAGTAAAAGGCAAGAACTTCTACACTTAGAAAGCAGGTGGAGTTGGTGATTTGGAAATGGGCCAGCAGAAGGGGATCCATGGCTCCTCTGAAAGCAAATGTGCTATGTAAACAGAAAAGCGTGGGCTGCCCATTGCCCTGTCCTCTCACTACGATCCCCAGTATCACTCCAGACCCCTGCCAACCATTGGAGCCACATGAGGACAGAGGCCACATCTAGTGACTCGGGGAAGTTGCTGCGGACCTGTCTATTATCACCCCCCAGAGACATACAGACTTTTAGAAATGACAGAGGTATGCCAGAAGCTCTTCAAGGCAGAGGGAAGATGGACAGAAACAAAGGCCCAAAGTGGAGCACAGGATAAGGACTCTTAGACGAGGTGTTGTAAGGTGATAGAATTTGGATATCAAGATTCTTAAGTCCTTGGCGAAGTTTTCAAGGAATTGGGAGTAGAGAAGGGCCTTACAAATTATATAAAAATCTACCTGTGTGCATGAGGAATATATATGAGCAATAGGATAGAAATCGAGATATTAAGTAGCATTTCAAGGGCGCCTGGGTGGCCCAGTCAGTTAAGCATCTGATCTTGGTTTCTGCTCAGGTCATGATCTCAGGGGCCTGAGATTAAGCCCTGCGTCAGGCTCTATACTGGGTTTAAGATTCTATCTCTCTTGCTCCCTGCACCCCTTCCTTGTCTGGGCTCTTATCTCGGGGGGAAAAAAAGGAATGAAAATGATAATCAAAAAGAAAACCACACATTTCTAATTGAAAATGTTTTGAAAATAAAATTGCACCTTTAGGTATTACAGCTTCTATGACTCTTAGCAAAACAATTTACTGCACTGGATGCTTGCTTTCCATTGGACCGTCACCTTCATTGGCTCAGGTCACTACGACAAAGTGCCACGAAGTGAGTGGCATCAACAACAGAAGTTGGTTTCCTCACCGTTCAGGTGGCTAGAAGTCTGAGATCGAGGTGTGGATCAAGTTGGGTCCTTTCAAGTGCTGGGAGGTATTACAAAACAAAATTCAACTGGGTAAATTTTAAAGATCTTATTGGCTTGATTCACCAGTTCATGAAACAGGCAGCATCCAATCTAGCAGAGAGAAAGGAGATCCGAGCAGCTCTACAAAAGGAAAGACTTATCGGCAGAAGGGAGCAGGCTCAAGGAAGTTCTACTTGGACAAAAAGCAGGCTGATTATCACAAGGTTCCTTTCCTTTTGGGGATGACAAGAGTCTATCAGGCAGATTACCTAACGGATGCTCATTACGATTCCTAATTGACTGATTTAAGATTCCATTTCTGGAGAGACTAAACTGTAACAAAGTTAAGTCTTGGTTTGGTGATGTGGGTTTCACATAAACACCTCCATTTGGGGCCCTTGTCTTGTGTTTAACAGAGGGAAGGATCTGTTTCATATTTCTCTCCTATCTTCTGATGGTTTACCGGCCGTCCGTGGTGTTCCTGACATATGGTATTCTACCTGGGACTTCACATCATCTTCCCTCTGTACGTATCTGTTTCTGTGCCCAATTGTCCCCTTTGTATAAGAGAAACCAGTCATATTGGATGAGGGCCTTATTCCAGGATGACCTTATCTTAACTAGTTACATTTGTAATGGCCTTACATCTAAATAAAGTTGTATGATGAGATACTTGGGGTTAGGATTTCAATATATGAGTTGGGGGCAGAGACACAGTTCAATCATGCCAAGTATGGCTGTATAAAAAGAATGTGGCTTTGGTCGAAGCCTGGGGACTTGCAAGATTTGCAGATTTCTCTCAATATCAGAGAATCACATCAGCCCTTAATTGTCCCATATGCAAGTTTCATTCTGTCCTCAAGTGTGATGCTTCAGAGAGAGAAACTAACCAGAAATATTTTGAGGCAAGAATCAGTTATATAATTTGCATTCCTGTCCCTGTCCCTAGCCATGCCTTCCCACGGCTGGTTTCTCCTTTCCATATGTCATACCCTTTGCTCTTCTAAAACTACAGATGAAAGATTCCAAACCAGGCAACATTTCAGAGTATCGGTACCATCTGTGAAGTATCTTCCCAAGTGAACAGTGAAAGGAAGCACTTTAAAGGTCTTATTTTAATAAGTTTTTCATTCCGAACATTCCGAAGGTGGGACTTCTTTTTTTTTTTTTTCAAGTCTTGCCCTTTACTTGCTATCATTTTCAATGTGAATAAAGAAGTTGTTCTTACCTCAGGGCAGGTTGCTTTCCTTCAGAATACAGTGTCTAGAAATATAACACTTAGGCAATCGTAAATCCTTAGTGTAGGTAATAAACAGAAAGTATTCTGTTCCATTTCATGACTTGTGAGGATGAAAATCTTTCACAGGCATCAGGTATTGCTTTTGGTATTCATGTGAATAAGCAGTGGTTTGAATAATGAGGGAGGACCTGGAAACAGCCAACAAGTTCCAGGAGCAAGGGAAATGACTCAGCTTCCATATATAATTTCCAGCTAGAAACTACAGGTTGAAATTGTGAAGTAAACTGAAATTTCTGAACTCAAAAAAAATCTTCCTGACATAGTAAAATAATGCAATCTGAACCTAATACAGAGCAAGCAAAATGACTAGTTTCTGGATTAGTAGATGATACTTTAAAAATATGTTTATGTCTAAAGCTTTGAAGGCCTCTCTAGAGAGACAGGGTGGATAATGGTCACAGGGTGTGACGTTTATCACAGATAAATGCCATTCTGGGTGTGTCTGACTCAAGACCAACCACTGGACAGTCACGCATGGGTAGTAAACAAGAGGACCTTCCAGGCCTGTCCCAACCTTGCAATTCTGTTTGTGTCTAAACTCTGGCTCGTGACAACATGCAAAGCCCCAAAGATGGAAGAGTAACGTGAGTCTGGGCCACAAACCCAAAGCCTTCACCTTTTCTAGCTCTGCACTGAAGTATTTGGTTCTAGAAGTGAAAGACAAAGGAGGGTGGGAGCTGGCATTCGAAAAAAGTTTATTGAGTATACTAAATGGGATGAACTGTTTATCACTTCCACGAGTAGAATGGGCCGCCCCAGAGACAAACCCTTAGGTCCATCTTCTGAAGGATGAAAGGAGTTCAAGCATATTTACAAAACATATTTAAGTATTAGGAATCAGAGAAGCTCCATTTGATCCAGAATTAGATTGAGTATAAGCACCTGTATGGCTCCTACGATAAGAGGCAGCTTCTGCTGATAAGTCAACAGAAGGGACAGAAGGTCCCTCGTTCAGTGTGCCATTGGAAATCAAGAGGGAAGGTGGCAAGGGTTAATGATCTCCCTCCCAATGATTAGACTAGTCTATGGATAAGCCAACCCACTTACAAATAAAAAAAGGTAAACTACACATAAATGAAATGCACATCACATAAAATTTACCCATAAAATCTTGACCATTTCTAAGTGTACCATTCAGTGGCTTTAAATACCTTCAACAATACTGTGCCCTAATCTGTTCATTATCCCAAACAGAAGCTCTCCACTTTCTCTTTCATCGAAAAAAATAAGTGTGCAAAATGTCTTACTCTCTCCTCTCCGACTCTAAGCACCGCTTCACTCCTGGGGTATCTTCTACCAAGAGACTATGTGCGGAGAACAGGGATGAGCATCGTAACCACACAACTCTCCTAGCTCAGGTTCCATGACCTGCGTGGGCCTAGGGTCCAGGCTGTACCATGCTGACAAGGAGGACACACTCAGACCGGCCACCAGTATTTTTCCAGAAACGCTGCCTCCTCCACATGGCCTGCCTATTATATGTTGAGATGAACACTTGATTAATTTTAACGATGTCATAAACTAAAAAATTGGAAAATGAAATGAACCAGTCTGCTTTCACTCAGAGGGGTTAATGACAATGGACACGCGATAAACAAATAGTGTTAAGGCTGAACAATCACTCCTTCCTCTTGGTCATCTGTCTGGATTGGACTTTCAGAACTCCAGGGGCCTTGTTTATTTAGGAGGCTGCAGTAAACCTCTAAAATCAGAATGGCCAGAGCAGGAGGGCCAGAGCATCTGGCTTCCCTCCCCCGTCTAGCTTTTCCATCCCCGAGCCATGGGAACAACTGACACTTCTTCTGCCCCTGGGATGGGGAAGGGGTCATGGGCGACACAATTTCTTTTCGGTTCTCCTTCTAGAATTCACAAACAGCTTTGACAAGATACCAGTTCTATCTGTGTCGCCACCCAGGAACTGCTCGCCTTCAGGTACTCAAGACAGTCTGATACAGCACAGGTGTATTTTTTCCTTTGGTGACTCCTCTGCCATGATGATATCCTAGGTCCATTTGGTTCATCCCTGGAGGATAAACTGAGTTGCTGAGGCTTGTGAGCTATAGCCCTCCTTACTGTTGGAAAACTGAGTCTTAATGTATGAAGTGACTAAAATAACCAGTTAGCTAAAACCCCAAATCTTACCTTTTGGCCGGTCTACAGGTATTCTCTTTTCCCATAGGGAGAGCATTAGAAGACCCAAGCTTGAGCCTGACAGTGGTGAGACTCAGTAGAGGCAGTAAGCAGGGAGCTTGAGACCATGGAATCAAAAACTGAATACTCTGAAAAATAGAATTTCAGAATTAGAAACAACCTGAAGGATTTTTTTTAGACTAGTGAGCCTTGAAACAATTTGTGCTGGTTAAAATGTAGATTCCCTCAGTGTTTCCTTAACCTTTTCATTCAGAATTTCTTGATGGCAAAATCCAGAAATCTGTAATTTTTTTTTAACAGCTTAGCGGGTTATTCTGGTGCTGAACCAGGTCTGGGAAACAGTGACCACATTAATCAAACCTCCTGCAGAAGATGTGTCTGCGAGTCCTATGGGACCATCCCCTCTTTGTTCTGAGCCTGCACTTCTATAAATGCAGCCTGAGATGGCATTAGCATTTTCCGTGACAAATTATAGTAGGGAATCATCATTGAGTTTGGAGTGAGCAAGTATTCTCAAGTCCTTTACTCATGAACCATTATCATATTTATTCTAGCATCTCTAAAGGCACAACCCTGGGATGAGACTTAAAAAACTAGAAGCACAGGGTGCCTGGGTGGCTCAGTGGGTTAAAGCCTCTGCTTTTGGCTCAGGTCATGATCTCAGGGTCCTGGGATCGAGGCCCACATCAGGCTCCCTGCTGAGCAGAGAGCCTGAATCCTCCTCTCTCTCTGCCTGCCTCTCTGCCTACTTGCGATATCTCTCTCTGTCAAATAAATAAATAAAATCTTTAGAAAAAAAAAAAACTGGAAGCACAATGTGAGCCTAGTTAGTTTGTTCTGACCTCTTTTCTCATGTCTGCCTTTCATTGTGAAAATCAATGATGTTTCCATCTCATCATGGGCATCAATTTGTAGCAAAAATAAGAAGTAAGCCTCATTCTGTAGCATGTATCAATTCAATTCAACAGATAGTTAATGAGAAAATAACTCAGCAAAGTTTTTAAATGCTAGGTACTTAGTATATAAATATACAACTCAAACACAAGATAGAATTGATATTCACCACAAAAGAGATACAAAGTGTTATGAATGCTCAAAGAAGGCAAAGATCACAGGTCGGCGAGGATGGGCTGAGATAAGGGAGGGCCTTTTTAGGAGAGATTCCATTTGAGCTGAAGTTTAAATACCATCAGCATAGATGGGCTAAAGAAGGCATTTCATATATAGAAAACTTGTAAGCCAAGTAATGACTGTGCGAAGTATGCGTGCCAAGAGTAGGGGTAGTCATAACATAATGAATTATAAGGTAAAAAAAAAAAAACCACAGGCTCTCTCTCTCACACACACACACACACACACACACACACACACAAACCAAATGGTTAAGACGAATGTATGGAGGGCCTTCTAGCTAAAGAATTTAGATTTCATTTCCCAGAACTGGGGAGTCCTTACAGGTCCTGAAGCAGAGTAGTGGCCAAGTGGGAGAGGCTGGAGCTAAGTGAGATCGGAGTCAGGGGTTCTTGCTGAGAGGTAAAAGGCAAGAAAATATTTACTAAAAATCCAAACAGCTGGAAACAACCTATATTAGTTTCTTACAGCTGCTTAACAAATTACCACAAATCTCATGGCTTAAAACCACAACATTCATACTCTTGCAGTTCTGGAGGTCAAAAGTCAAAAATCTGGGGCACCTGGGTGGCCCTGTTGGTTGAGCATCTGACTCTTGATTTCAGCTCAATCATGATCTCAGGGTCATGGGATCGAGCCCCACATTAGGCTCCAACACTCAGCACAGAGTCTGTTTGGAATTCTCTCTCTTCCTCTCCCTCTCCTCCTCCTCCTCATCTTCCCTCTCCCTCTCTCTCTGAAATAAATTAATAAATAAATCTTAAAATAAGAAGAAGTCCAGAATCTGTTCCACTGGACCAAAATCAAGGTGGTTCTAGGGGATGATTAGTTTCCTTGTCTTTTCTAGCTCCTGGAGCTGCATTCCTTGGATTCCTTGGCTCTTGCCCTCTTCTGAAACAAGCATATGTTACTTTTGTAATTAAAGTAAAGAGGAGAGGAGCCAAGAGGGCCAGAAGTAGGGCAGTGAAGATCAAAGGGAGAGGGTGCTGTGAACTGAATTGCAGGGGTCCAATCTCTAAGATGTGCCAACCATTCTATATCTAGATCTATATCAGGAATGGTGGTGAGTGAAAGAGCACTCCCAAGCTCGAAGCCCGGGTGAGAATGACCAGGTTGCCAGAAGATAGAGGGCCAGTTTGGGGAAGGTGAGATTTCTTTCAGATATTTATGTCCTTCTAGGCAAGGCCTCTAGTACTTGGCTTTCATGCTGTGTGACATGAAACTTCCAGAATTTCCATCAAATTAGTCACTAGGCAGAAATTTTCTTTTAAAGAACCGAGACTCTTCAGCAGTTCCGAATTTCCACATCAAAGTCTCCTCTGTTTCAGCATTCACAGAGCCCTAACCTTGGAGCCTGGCTCTAATGAGATATGGCAGTGCCTTTGCTCTGGCTACTCGTCAGCCTTGGCAGCACTGAGATAGATCACCTGGGAAGTTCTGTTGGAGTTCTACTCAGAGGTGAAGGGAGGAAGGAATGGTAGGCAGTGGTCTACTGGGACTAGACCCAGGATTTTTCTTACGTCTACTCTGTCCCTGTGTAGTCCCGGGCCAGTCTGGAACCTCCTGCCTCACCTCCTCTGGTTTCTCCTGCAGCAACAGTAATTGAGGAAGAAAGACTGGTAGGGTCCAGAATGTGTCTCCCTAAAATGTGCCACTTTGGCAAGTGGACTATTCTGAGCTGAAGATAATCAAGATCCAACAGATCCAAGAAAACTTTTACCTCTCCTTTAACTCCCTAAATGAATTTAAATAGAGTCTCAGTCCAAGAAGAGAACTATCACCAGAGATAACTACAAAGAATATGAGCTAGGTGTGGTAAGCCTGAGGAGGAGATTGGTAGGGTCTGGAGATCAAATTCCTCTCTGTGTCTCATTGTCTCTGCATGGCATGGCAAATATCTGTTTATCAAACATGTGTTCTTCCCATCTTCCTGTGAATTGTCTTCCTCCTCTTTGAAATCTCAGACCCCCACCCACTTCTCCTTAATTCAGAATGACATATAAGCACCAATTGCCTGACTGTCTGTGGGGTCTAGGGGCACCCTCATACATATGTAATTAAATTTGTTTTTCTCCTGTTAATCTATCCTATGTTAGAGTATCAGACCAGCCAAAGAACCAAGAAGGGTAGAGGAGAATTTTTGTGGCCCCTATAGAGTCAAACAGGTTTTTGAGAGAGGCCCAGGAAGGAAGTGAAAGCAGAAGAGTATGGGCCTGTACGTACAGAGTGTCCATTTCTGATTTCAATGGAAAATATTTTTGTAAAAAAAAAAAGTCCTAGACTGAAAGACAATGGACCAGATCCTTCCATGGTTATTAGTCCTGCACAATTAACCTGTGAAAGGTCTTCCTGTTTCTGGGCCTCCATTGGGCTGTATTCTTCACACTCCATCTAAGTTCAGTATTCTGGCCAATGAGTGGAGTCCCTCTGGAGATTAAAAGATAAACATTTATAGTCTCTTCTCAAAATGTACTTTGTTTTGCAGGTATATAGTAGACTGAAGAATGGCTTCTAACTATCCCTGGAACCTATAACAAAGGCTCTTTGCACAGGCCATTAAGGATCTTGAGAAGGGTGAGGGAGATTACCATGGATTATCCAGGTGGACCCTAAAGGCTGTTCTAAATGTCTTTCTTTACAAGAGAGAAATGGGGAAATTTCATGTAAATCACACTCACACACACACACACACACACACACACACACACACAGGAGAAGGTGGTGTGAAGATAAAGTATAGAGGGACTCACACATGTTGGCCCTGAGATTGGAATGATGTGGCCACAGCCAAGGAATGCTACTAGAATCTAGAAGAGACCAAGAACAATGATTTTGGTTTTTTCAGCCAGAGATACTGATTTTTTACTTCTGGCCTCCAGAACTATGAAAGGACAGATGTATGGTATGGTGTTTTACAGCTCCATGTTCATGGTCATTTGTTATAGGGGCTATAGGAAACCAGTCTAGGGTCAAGGCCACCTTGAGCCTGTACATCAGAAAAGCAGTGTCACTATGACCTTGGTAGGTCCCCTTGACTCACCCTGCACATTGCCAGGCTAGCCATAGGTAGGACTTTCTAATGAAAGATTTCTCCTTCCTGCCCACTGTCATAGAAAGCAATGAGAAAAGAGTCAAGAGACCAGCATGGTTTTGCTCAAGTCTCTCCATTTATCTGAGCAATGGTTGCCCCAATTGGATAAAAGAAGGAGGCAAGTTTCATTTCTCTTTGTCCCTAGGTGACTAGAAGAATGCTAGACACATCCATGGCACACACTCAGTGTTTGCTGAATGAATAACACGGTAATAATTCTTTTCTTCTCTGCTCACTTCACAGGGTTGTTTATTGAGGGGTCTATGGCAGAAATGTAAGAATATTTTGAAAGTTGCAATGCAGTGAACAAAAGATAGGTATTATTAACTGAGAGAAGTCTGTCTCTCTGAACTACATTACTTGGAATGAGCAAGTTACAGTCGGGACCAGGCTGGCCAGAAGCCACATTTCCTACACACGTCCAGAGAGATAAAAAAAGTTGCTCAGGGGACTAGGCAGAATTGGAACCCAGAGGCTGTTTCTGTGAAGGCAAAGAGAACGTCTTTTTAATGAGCTGAACAGTAGTGCCGTTTGCATTGAATCTGCCAAATTGCTCTAATCCCTGTAGATGGTGGGGATGGGAAGATGAGAATCTAAGGAACTGTGTTTATAGGGCAGGCCAAGTTTGGGAGGATGTGTGTACATACGCTATAGTAAAAAATAGATCTGGTCTTTGTCCCAGGTTCCTAGCGCAGAGCTGTAAAAATCTGTGGAATTTTATGATAGGAATGCATTGTGTTACTCATAATGAGCTCCTTTTGCACATACCTGAGTTTATGCTGATGGGGTGAAAGGGATGGTGATGGGGGGCTTAACTATTTTCAAGAATACCAGAAAAGACCATACTAGAAAGACCAAGCATGTAATTAGAGGGTTGGAACATTCAGCCCTACCCCCAATCACCAGGGAGCGGAGAGGGACTGGAGATTGAGTTCAATCGCGTGGTCAGTGATTTCATCAATTGTGCCTATGTCATGAAACCCCAGTGAAAACTTCACACCAAAGCTCAAGGAGTCTGCCCGGGTAGTGAACCTACAGCTGTACCCGGCAGGAGGAGCACCCTGACTCCACGGTGCCAGGAGCTTTTGCTCTGGGATGCTTTCAGACCTCACCCTGTGGATCTCCTCCATGGGCTGTTCCTTTGTATCCAAGTATAGCACTTGCTTGGGTTCTGTGAGTTGTTCTAGTGAATTAACATAAGGAGCATGTGGGAAGCCCCAAATCTGTAGCCCAGTCAGACAGAAGTGCAGGTAACTTGAGGACCCCACTCATGTCTGGCATCTGAAGTAAAGGCAGCTTGTTGGAGACCTTGCTGCTGCTGCTGCTGTGTGTGTGTGTGTGTGTGTGTGTGTGTGTGTGTGCGTGTGAATTTATTTTTATTTTTATTATTTTGATTCTATAGAGTTACATACCATGTTATATTAGTAGCAGGTATACAATATAGTGATTCAGCAGTGCTCTGCATTACTCAGAGCTCACCATGATAAGTGTGCTCTTTATTCCCTTCACCTGTTTAACCCACCACCTCCCCTCTGGAAACCAGCAATTTGTTCTCTATAGTTAAGATTCTATTTCTTAGTTTGTCTCTCTCTCTCTCTCTTTTCTTTTCTTTTCTTTTTTTTTTGCAAATTTATTTCATTTCTTAGATCCTACATATGAGTGAAATCATATGGTATTTGTCTTTCTCTGACTGACCTATCTCACCTAGAATTATGCTCTCTAAATCCATCGCTGTTGTTGTAAATGACAAGATTTCATTCATTTTTATGGCTGAGTAATATTCCACTGCGTATGTATACCACATCTTCTTTATCCATTCATCTATCAATGGACACTTGGGTTGCTTCCATAATTTGGCTATTGTAAATAATGTTGCAACAAACATAAGGGTGCATATATCTTTTGGGATTTGTTTTTTCATATTCTTTCGGTAAATGCCCATTAGTGGAATTATTGGGTCAAATGGTAGCTCTATTTTTAACTTTTTGAGGAACCTCATACTGTTTCCCACAGTGGTTGTGCCTATTTGCATTCCCACCAATACTTTGGGAGGGTTCCCTTGTCCCACATCCTTACCAACACTTGCTGTTTCTTGTGTTATTGAGTCTAGCCATTCTCACAGGTGTGAGGTGTTAGCTTATTATGGTTTTGATTTGCATTTCCCTAATGATGAGTGATGTTGAGCGTCTTTTCATGTGTCTGTTGGCCATTTGTATGTATTCTTTGGAGAAACATCTATTCTTGTCTTCTGCCCATTTTTAATTAGATTATTTAATTTTTTTGGTGTTGAGAGGTACAAGTTCTTATATATATATTGGATATAACCCTTCATTGGATATGTCATTTGCAAATATCTTCTCCCATCAGTAGGCTGCCTTTTAGTTTTATTGATGGGTTCCTTTGCTGGGCAGAAGCTTTTTATTTTGAGGCAGTTCCAGTAATTTACATTTGCTTTTGTTTCCCTTGCCGTGGAAGACCTATCTAGAAGAATGTTGCTACAACCAATGTCAGAGAAATTGCTGCTTATGTTCTTTTCTAGGATTTTTATGGTTTGGGGTCTCACATGCGGGCCCTTAGTCCACTTTGAATCTATTTCTGTGTATGGTGCACGAAAGTGTTTCAGTTTTATTCTTTTGCATGTGACTGTCCAGTTCCAACACCATTTGTTGAAAGTACACTTTTTCCCATCACATATTCTTGCCTCCTTTGTCAAAGATTAATTGACCATATAATCATAGGTCTATTTATGAGCTCTCTATTCTCTTCCATTGACGTATGTGTCTGTTTTTACGCTAGTACCACACTGTTTCGATTACTACAGCTTTGTAGTATATATTGAAATGTGGGATGGTGATGATGCCAGTTTTGTTCTTTTTCAAGAACTTTGATTATTTGGGGCTTTTTATGAATTTCCTACAAATCTTTGGATTGTTTTTCTAGCTCTGTGAAAAATGCTGGTGGTGTTTTGATAGGGATGGCATTAAATGTGTAGATTGCTTTGGGTAGTATAGATATTTTAATAATATTTGTTCTTTTAATTCATGAGCATGAAATATCTTTCCATTTGTGTCCTATTCAATTTCTTTCATCAGTATTTTATGAGTAGAGATCCTTCGCCTTTTTAGTTAAGTTTTAACTCCTGGGTGTTTTATTATTTTTGGTATAATTGTAAATGGGATTTTTTTTTCTTAAATTCTCTGCTTCTTCATTATTAGTGTATAGAAAGGTAATGGGTATGTATATTCATTTTATATCCTGTGACCTTACTGTATTAATTTATCAGTATTAGTAGTTTTTTGGTGGAGTCTTTAAGGCTTTATATATATAGTATCATGTCATCTGCAAATAGTGAAAATTTGACTTCTTCCTTACCAATTTGGATGCCTTTCATTCCTTTTTGTTGTCTAATTGCTGTGGCTAGGACTTCCAGTATTATGTGGAATAAAAGTGGTGAGGGGGACATCCTTGTCTTATTTCTGATCTCTCAGAGGAAAGCTCTCAGTTTTTTACTATTGAATATGATGTTACTGTGGATTTTTCACAAGTGGCTTTATTATGTTGAGGTATGTTCCCTCTACACCTTTTTGTTAGGGATTTTTATAATGAATGGAAGTTGTATTTTGTCAAATGCTTTTTCTGTATCTATTAAAATGAACATTTGGTTCTTTTTTCTTTTCTCTTATTAATGTGATTTATCAAGCTGATTGATTTATGAATATTGAAACACCTTTGTAACCTGGGAAGAAATCCCACTCGATCATGGTGAATGATCTTTTCTTTAAAATTATTGTAGGATTCAGTTTACCACTAATATTTTGTTGAGGATTTTTGCATCTACTTTGATCAGAGAGATTGGCCTGTAGTCTCTCTCTCTCTCTCTCACTCTCTCTCTCTTTCTGTAGTGTTTTTGTCTCGTTTTGGTGTCAGGGTAATGCTGGCCTCATAGAATGACTTGGAAGTTTTCCACCTTTAATCTTTTGGAATAGTTTGTGAAGAACAAATTTTAACTCTTCTTAAAATGTTTGGTAGAATTCACCTGTGAAGACATCTAGTCCTAAACTTTGGTTTGTTGAAAGTTTTTTGAGTGCTAATTCAATCCGTCTGTTCAAATTTCCTCTATCTTCCTGATTCAGTTCTGGGAGGTTATATGTCTCTAGGAATTTATCCATTTTTTCTACTTGTCTAGTTTGTTGGCATAGAATTTTTCATAATATTCTCTTCCAATTCGTTGTATTCCTGTGGTGTCCAGTTTTTTTCTTTCATTTCTGTTTTTGATTATTTGAGTTCTTTCTACCTCCCTCTCTCTGTCTCTTTTTAAGAGATTTTAACTATTTATATATTTATTTATTTATCTGAGAGAGAGACTGCACGAGCAGAAGGAGGAGCAGAAGGAGAGGGACACGCACACCCCCTGCTGAGCGCAGAGCCCAAGCCAGGCTGTATCCCCCAACCTTTGGATCATGACCTGAGCCAAAACAAGGGTCTGTCACTCAACTGAGCCACCTAGGCAATTCCCCCCGCCCCCTTTTGATAGTCTGGCTAAAGGTTTATCCATTTTGTTGATCTTTTTAAAGAACTGGGGACCTTATCTTTTAATTTGTGAGACCTGATACTAATTCCAGCTAGTTGGTATCAGAATTAAAATGGGTGGGAGGACACACGGTTGGTGTCAGAACTTAGTTCAGAAGCCACTGAAGCCACCTCCTTGGGCTTCCCTGTGGCAGAGGAAATAGCCATTGCGTCTGTGTGGCGGGCAGAAAGGAATATGGCAGTGCGGTCCCACACCGGGCTTCAGCCAGGCAGGATCGACTACCGCTTCTGCCATTCACTGAGAGCAACACCTCAACGTCCCTGGGACCCTCACCTACAACCTGACACAACCTGACTCCACTTCAAAATCACCTGAGAAGATTTAAAAATGCAGTCTCTCAGCCCTACTCTTCAGAATCAGAATCTGACGAGTAGGAGTAGGGGATCAGTGTTTGTTAAAAGCTCCCCCAAGTGATCCTGTTGCATCGAGGGAGGAAGGAATGAAAGAATGAAGGAATGAAGGAATGAAGGAATGAAGGAATGAAGGAAGGAAGGAAGGAAGGAAGGAAAAAAGGAAGGAAGGGCAGAAGGGCGAGAAGAAGGAAGGACCTCATTGAAAATCTATCGCATTAGACTTTTCAGTAGAGGGATCTGGGAATTAGTATTTTTAACATGTGCTCCCTGTGGTTTAGGTGTGAAACCGAGAGCAGGAGTCCTGAGAGTGTGACCCCAGGATCAGATGACCGGCCGCATTCCTGACTGACATACTCCGTTTGAAAACCTTTGACCTAGAGAGTCCCTAAGGTCCAGCCAGCATAACAATTTCAGACTAAATTTTGCATGGGCAATTGCATTCCAGCTTTCCTATGGACTCAATAAAAAATAAAGACCTTAAGTTCAAGCCTGAGAACTTGCGGTCATGGAGAATGACTGGGCATGCTGTCCCCGAGCCAAAAGCCAGGATGGGGCTCCTTTCCACTACTAATTGCAGAAGAAGCAGTTTTCCAGAGTTCCCTCTCCTCATGGGACCTCCTCATTTACAGACAATGCTGGGGCACTGTTTTGTCCTCTAGACAGGTAAGAATATTTGCAGGCTTATCTGATCTGGGTTTTGAAGGTTCTTTAAAGTCCATAGACTCATGATGTTGAATGGAATACAGCATCTAATCTAATCCCATCTTAAAAATCAAGAAATGCAGGGACGCGGAGCTGGTCAGTAACCTTTCCAGGAACAGAGATAGTGACACAGTCGTTTGTGAAAAAGCTGGACTGGGACCTTCAGACCCACGTCACTGCCCCACACTACTTCAGCTCGCAAGGAACAGGTGTCGAGGCTTCTAAACTCCAAGATGGCCGCCTCAGCACAGCTTCCAAGGGCACTCAAGCACGTCCAGAGAACGCAGGGTCTCCAGCAATGGGACAGACTCGGGGTCCTATTGGAACAGTGGAAATAAACAAGCAGAACGGGGAGAAAACTTTTTTCAGGCGGAGTTACACGCTACACTAAGGACTGCTCCCGCTGCAGAGGTTCCCCCGTATACTGGGTGTCTCTTTTCCTCAAAACAACTCTGTAAAATGGGCACAGTTCTCCCAGTTTTACCAGCGAAGATATGATGCACAAAGACACTAGGTACATAATCAAGTCTAAACGGTGGACAGAGTACAGAGAGGATTAAAATCCTCAACTCTGACTCCTGGCCTCTTTCCGGGAAGCCATGCTGCTTGCTGGGGAGTTGCTTATGAACAGGTGGTGTGATTTCTCTCCATCTCTGAATGAGTGAACCCTAACCCTGACTGCTGGTTAAATGGGGAGGAGCCGTAACGCATACCAGTAGCTCCCGTCCTCCCTCCCAGTCCCATGAAGTCAGAACCTCTGGGGGGGTGGAACCAGGATACTGGTAATTTTTTAAAGCAGCCAATCTAATGTGCAGACGGGGATGAAAAGCGCTGTCCTAAATGTTTCGTTTGCTTCAAAATAATTTAGCAAATGGGGAGTCGATCCTGTTCTTTCTGCAAGCAGTAGTAATTCCAGTAATTAAATTACTAAAACCTATGATTGGGCATATTTAGAAGTGAAAGAAGGAGATGAAAGGACAGAAAAGTGGAGAGTGCAATTTTTAGTTAATGATTTATTTATGGCCATACATGACTGTTGCTGGGGACAGACATAGCAGTTAGTCTTGGGGAAACATCCCCCTCCCTTAAGAGTCCTTGAAGCAAAGTGGATTATCTGGGTGTTCGAAAAAATATATATGTTTAAAAGTAATTAAAGCAAGTTGAAAGTTAATTTTTCTGAACATTATTTTACCAAGAGAAAGTTCTCCTTAAATTTAACAAGCACTTTGTATTATGTTCCCAGGTTAAATTAGAAAACAATAATGTCCTGGCAAGTCCTCGGGGCTTATCCGAAGACTTTTTAATTAATAGCACATTCATTAAGGTTAAAAATAGATCTTTAAGAGAGGTATTCCTTTACAGAAATCTATACCTCCCTCTCTTTAATTAAGGTTTTCTGGAATAAGACATGGGCCCAGAAATTCTAGTCCCTTTGGCCTGATTCTCTGAAAGCTTATTTCCAAAGGGACCAGGAGCAACCAGATCTCTGTTTTCGAGGACGATGACCAGCAGGGGTGAGCCACAGAAAACCTTGACCTCACAGAATGACAGGCTCCTCACCTCCTTCATTGAACAGCACCTTGAGGGGATGGCTAACTGCATTTCCAGAAGACTGCCACGTACTTTTGTTTATTTAATTTTTTAAGGATTTTATTTATTTATTTATTTGTGTGTGTGAGAGAGACAGCACGAGCAGGGAGAGGGACGGAGGGAGAAGCAGGCTCTCTGCTGAGCAAGGAGCCCGATGTGGGGCTCGATCCCAGGATCCTGGGATCACAACCTAACCCAAAGGCAGATGCTTAACCTATTGAGTCACCCAGATGCGGAGAAGATAGCCACCTAACCAAAAAGTGGTTTGTAGATACACCTATTTACAGGTTTTTTTCTCCCTGAAATTTTTTGTACCTTGTTTACTACAACATTTATCTCATATTGAAATTACAGGGGGCACCTGGTGACTCAGATGGTTAAGTATTGAAATTATAGTAACAGGATTTTTTATGGTTGGAGTAATTTTTTTTTTCAATAAAAACCTCTAGTTTTTGGAAACCACCCCCCTCTTCAGATCAAATGAAAAAGTTCAAAATTCTGTAATTCAGAGAGAACAAGCTAAAAAAAGCTGTCTGAAATAGACATAAACTGCTAGAATTTCTCAGCCTGGAGGGAACTGGCTTCAAAGTAACCCATTCATTGTCTCAATGTATACAGAGATTGCTCTGTGGAAGATGGTAACCAGCTATTTTGCACACTTGCTGGGAAAAGAACAAAGGAAGCCTAGTTAAATTGCTACAGGAGAGATTTAGAGGGATAGATATAAGGAGGACTTTCACTACTGCAATAGGTAAAGGAGCAAGAGCCCTCTTCTCTAAAGCTTTAAAGAAAAAAACAACATGCTTGTATTGACTGACATCAGTTATTCTCGAGGGTAGGAGAATTACCCAAGACCTTTTTGCTGTACAGTGACAGAAACGCAACACAAAAGACAAAATCACTGACTCATATAAATAGAAGTCCAAGGGGTAGACTGCAGGCATGGCTGGATTCAGGGGTTGGAACAATAAGATGCGAAGTTTGTCTCTTTCCATCTCTCATTCAGTTTGGTGTTATTGTCTGAAAGACTTTCTCCTTGGGACAGCAAGATGGCTGGAGGTAGTTTTGAGCTTACTCTGCCTTTAAAGCTTCTCTCTGAATATCTGTATCGATAAGGGGTCCTGATTAGCCCTGATTCAACCCCTGAACCAATCACTGGCCCCAGAATAATCTAATCAATCAAACTGGTTGTGCATCTGTCAGCATGGCAGAGGCAGCGAGAATTCTCAAATGGAAGAACTGAAGAGCATATGGAGAACAGAAAAGAGAGTTCCAAAAGGAAAAAAAGAAAGGACAGACAGAAATATTCCATGGTTGTTGCAGAGGACACATGCAGGCAGAATTTCCTTATTCACCTGCAATCACATGGTGACAACTGCGAGCCAAAATTGCTAGAGATTACACTGATGTCCCAAACCCCAAAGCTAAACACTGACTTTATTTTGGCTGAACCTTAAGCTTGGAGTATCTTTTTTGTTATTTTTGTGTTCTGACTTTATTTCAGCGAGGCGTGGGTGAGGAGGAGGTAAAATAATAAGCTACTGATAAAACTAGTTAAGATAGGAAACCAAGTAACTTTTCCCCATCTTTGGGTGACTACCAATCAATCTGAACTTGATTTGGATGAGTCCATTGGCCTTTAATTATGATGAAGTCATCAAAGAGTAGGCAGCCAGAAAAATCAGGAGGAATGTATGATAAAACCATTTTAGACAATTAAATAAAAATATTGTTATTTTTTATGACTTTCATGATGTTTATGGCATCATAAAAATTTTTTAAATTTATGGCTGTGCTTTCTATTCACATTCTGAAGGAATACTCATGTTTGTGTCTTAATTTTGAGTTTATACGTTTATATTCCTTTTCATAAAGAAGACCCACAAGGAACTGGAGAAACTTCTAGATCCCCACCACCTGGCCCCATTCCCGGGTGAGGAGGTGGATTCAGAAGAGGTATTAGCAATAGGTTTCCCATGAAACAATGAAGGGGACTCATGGGACCCATTTTATCAACCAGGGAGGATAGTTCTGTGACTGGTGGCTGACTCCCTGCAGGGGCGGGGGGCGCGGGCAGTCGGTGTGTGTGCTCAAGCAGAGGTTACCTACGGAACTCGGCAGCTGAAGCTATCAAAATGTCTGCTAAGACCTCTCACGGCTTAGAATTTTCTTAAAATGAGTAAAGTTTTCTGTTTGAAGCAGCAGGGCTGTCCCAGAGTTTGTGTGTGTGTGTGTGTGTGTGTGTGTGTGTGTGTGTGTGTGTGTGTGTGTGTGTGTTTTAAGATTTTATTTATTTGATAGAGAGAAACACAGCGAGAGAGGGAACACAAGCAG